>JAKTQX010000028.1:0-86622 GCA_030559035.1 Ogataea wickerhamii
TTCGGAGTTTTTTTTTTTGCGCGGTGGGTCAGGCTCGAGGATGATATGCACCGTGGCCTAAAGAAACAGCAATAAGGCTTTCCCCACGAAGCAAAAGAGATAAAAGGAGTAGACATGACAACATAGAATAGACACGGGAAAAGATACAACACTAACTAACGTCTAGATCTAGTAACGCGATCTGGAGGAGGATGTCCTACGACCCCGCTATTTGTACGATAGATGTGGGTACCACATCCACCAGGGCTATTATCTTCTCTAAGACAGGCGAAGAGCTCGCAAAGCATCAGGTGGAGTACTCGACCTCAGCTCAGGAAGCGTCCAAGAGAAACTCACCAACCATCTTCACCGACGAAGGAATCGCGCTTGATCTGACAAACAACAAGTACGTTGTTCTTGAGGAGGACGAGTTCAGGCCGACACTGCAGTTTCCGCACCCCGGCTGGGTGGAATGCGATCCAGGGCATATACTTGGGAACGTCCTACAATGTCTTGGGTCCTGCATGACAAACTTGGAGATAATGAATTCTGAAGAGTCTTTAGATGGCACTGTTAATAAGCAGTATCGTGTTGTTTCTATTGGGATTGCAAACATGCGGGAAACAACAGTTGTATGGTCTCAAAAGACAGGCCAGCCTCTTTATTCTGGGATTGTTTGGAATGACACCAGAACGCTGGAGTTGATGCATGCTGTCGTCAAGAACACGCCCAAGGATACTCTTGAAGAGTTCCAGGAGAAATGTGGATGTCCAATCTCCACATACTTTTCTGCACTGAAATGGAAGTGGCTGTATGAAAACGTGGATAGTATACGACAGAGTTATGATAGCGGCTCGGGAGACCTCATGTTTGGAACCATAGATACGTGGCTAATATACAATCTGACCAAGGAGAAGACGTTTGCTACGGATATAACTAATGCTTCGCGAACATACTTCATGAATCTTGATAGCAGAGATTACGATGAGGATCTTTTAGCGTTCTGGGGTGTGGATCGGAACAAGCTCAAGTTACCCAAGATATGTCCCAGCTCATATCTGTTTGGTACGTTTTTGCTGCCGCAGCCCAATATGGTCGGGTATCGCAGGCGGCTGTCTTCCGAGGAGCGGGTCATTGTGGAAAAAATGCTTAATGGGGTCCCTATCTGTGGCTGTCTAGGGGACCAGTCTGCATCTCTGGTGGGCCAATTGGCATTGAAACACGGAGACGCAAAATGCACCTATGGAACAGGTGCCTTTCTGCTATACAACATTGGTGACAAGAAGCTCATCTCGAAGCACGGTGCCGTGACCACGGTTGGATACTGGTTTCCCTCCTTGGATGAGACGGTTGACGGACCAGGCTCATCCCGGCCGCAGTTCTGCTTGGAGGGTTCCATAGCGGTAGCAGGCTCTTGTGTTCATTGGCTGAGAGACAACCTAAGGCTGATTGGCAAAGCCTCGGACGTGGGCCCGCTCGCAGCGCAGGCTCCCAACAGCGCAGGGGTGGTTTTCGTTCCTGCTTTTTCTGGGCTATTTGCTCCATACTGGGACCCGAACACCACGGGAACCATTTTTGGGCTTACACAGTACTCTACAGGGTCCCACATTGCACGTGCAGCTATCGAAGGGGTGTGTTTCCAGGTGCGTGCTATTCTCAAGGCTATGGTGGCAGATACAGGGGCCCGCGATGACTTTCTGGACGAGTCGCGGCTCAAAGGCAGCGATAACCCGCTAAACTCTCTTCATGTGGACGGCGGAATGTCCAAATCAGACACTGTCATGCAGATTCAAGCCGACCTTTTGGGTCCATGCGTGAACGTGATCCGATCAAGCAATTCTGAGTGCACTGCTTTAGGAAGCGCCATTGCAGCCGGACTACACCAGGATGTTGGTGTCTGGGCTTCTCTAGCGGATGCTGTCGCGGCACTTCGGGCTGGGTTTCACCAGGAGCAGGCTGGAAATGAGTTCAGTGCATTGTTGAGCGACTCGAAACGCAGGGAGATGTGGAAACTCTGGCAGAAAGCGATCAGCAGGTCTATTGGGTGGCTGAGCGACTGAAACACATTCAAGCCTGCAGTGATTTTAATTCAAACGTGATTTGCTATAATTAGTGGCTGATAAAAGAGCCGTTAGGTCCACTGTGCCACTATTAATTAAGGTTGCTACTTTCTAGAAATTCCCTCACTATAGTTGCTGTCGAGAGAAAAAAGGGGCTGGAACAGCAACATTGCCCTGTATATAAAAAGGGGCCCACATCCCACCTCAAGATGAAGAAATCGTAGATCGGAACGGAAGTATATCTACTCACAACAATACAACACTCTTCAGAGAAAGAAAGAAAGGTAGATTGTTATCATTAAGTAAGCAAAACTAGAAAATGTCCGATTTAGGAAGAAAAGATTTATCCAGCAAAGTGTCTGAAGCCATTACCCCGGATTCTCAGAAAAGCACTTTTCAGAAGACGAAGGAGACTGTTACTGATCAGGCAGACAAGCTTGCAAACAAAGTGACCCCTGATAACCAAAAGTCGTTTACTCAGACTGTCAGTGACAAGGCCGAAGACGGAAGCGATAAGGCACGCGCAGAGGCATCCGCACACCAGCAGTCTTTGACCGAGACTGCGACTGAGTATCTAGAGGCAGGCAAGGCCAAGGTTGCCGATGCTGTCGAGTACGTTTCAGGTGCTCTAACAGGCGCCAAGGAGGGCGGTGAGGCCACCAAGAAGTAAAGAGTGTATACATTAGAGAATGACTAATTGATTAGGACTAAAGCTAGAGTGTAAGGATGTCTGTACAGGCATGGTTATCGTAGAGCAATTCCTCAGGTGCTGGTTTTGTTGACTTTACTATACTTTCCCGCTTAAGACCCTAATCGTGGCTAGACGACTGCTCACAAGCAGTTGCATGCCAATCTCGAATGACCAGCTGGAAAGTACATTTAGCACCGTAAGAGCCAATGTGGCCGATCGTGGAAGCCGCTTGTCTTACTCCGATGTCGCCTAGTTATTTCCTGCAAGTCTACAAGAGAGTAATGGAGGTTTATCTCGGAGAAGGTGAGTGTACTAAACGTGATAGATAGCGACTTTCTTGGTATCTTTTCGTGCCACACAGCCTTCTCTGCTAAAGTAGAATGAAATGTCGCGAGCGACGCGCCGATTTGACAGTCGACGGCCGCGCTCGTGGCCAGTAGGGCTTCGCGGAACAGTTTTTCCGGCCAGAACCACCCCCACTCTCCCCCGCATCACCCCGTAAAATTCCGGGCGGCTAGCGGGCCACCTCCAGCCGCCCTACTGCTCTTCCCCCGAAACTCCCTGTAAAAGCCCGCCAGGGTCCCGGCGGGCCCTGGCGGGCCTCCGGTACTCCGCTAGCCGGGATGCGGGGCTAGCGTGCTATTTTGGGCACCGCAGCCGTTTAAGCAAGAGCCTAAGCGACGCGTTGGGAGCACCATATAAGACCCAGCAAACACACCGTTCGAGCCCTCGTCTTGACGCTTCCGTGCCCTTGTACTAGATCCATATTTGTGGCTCATTAGAAAAGCCATTCTGCACCGCCACAGCTCAATCCCTGTCCCCAACCTCTTTCTTTGGATGTCCGCCGTGGCCATCATTCTTGTTTTTCACTTTTGACCCTCCTAGAAATTTTTCAGCTTTTAACGGGCCGATAATCCGCTTTCGAAAAAAAAACCCCCAAAGATCTCCCCACCTCCTCGAATGATAACATCTTCTCAGGACCCAATCTCTGAGTCTGTGGGATCTCTGTTCCCCAAAATGTCTGCCTCCAACGTGGACAAGTCCCTGTCCAAGATTTTTAGCAAGGCCTCAAAGACTTACCCGGAGTTGAGCACTGACCAAAAGGTGATTAAATTCGAAGACTTCGTCAAGGTTATCGGGTCCAATGAGAGACAGTATCTTTCAAAAGCTGCGTCATTTCTACCTATAGACTCGTTTGGCCTGCTGTTTCTTATTGCTGATCATGAAAAGAAGGGCTACCTCACGGAATCTGACTTTTCAATGTTTTCAAAGGAGCTTTTACAGATCCAGGACAGCTCCAGCGAGTCCAATATACTTCTTTTCCGGCTGTTCAAGCTCTTCGAGCACGACTTCTACCCTGACCAGGCACCATCCTCCTCTATAAAGAGCGACAGATTTTTAGAGATTCTGTCCACACTCAATTCCAGCATAAAAACCTCCTCAGATACCCAGTCAGTGAAGTCTTTCTTGCAGGACAACAACATCACATCACTCGATGCTGAAGCCTTCAGCACCTTGCTTCATAAACTGCCGGTTATCAAGCTGGATCAGACATTTTCTCAGCTCCAATCCAATTCAAAGTTGAGCACCAAAGCGTTCAAGTCCTTAGTGAGCGAAATCTACCACTCAAGACTTCCTCAGAATGTTCTAGACCAGGTCCAGTCTCTCGCAACCGCTGTATACGGGCCTTCACTGTCTTATGAAGATTCTTCCAAACTTCTGAAACTGCTAAGAGATCTGCCTTCTTTGAATTACACTATATACGAACAAATCACCTCCGGAGATTTCAACAACAAAGACAATCAAATTTCCTTGGACGATTTCTACGCATTTGCCAAACCGAAACTCGGGGGTCACCTATCAAAGGAAGAAGCGTCGTTGTTTTTCCAGTGGAATGCTCAGCTCTTGGAGCATCAAAAGGCTTCCTCTGCTATCTCCTCGGGTGATATGTTCGCAATACTCACTGATGACTTGATCAAAGGCCAAGAATCTTCAGACAGCTTCAATGTCTCATTCAGCTTCTATCCATTTTTCAACTCGGCATACTCCTTCTTGCTGGGATCGGTGGCTGGCGCTATTGGAGCCACTGTTGTGTATCCTATCGATCTTGTGAAAACAAGAATGCAGAATCAAAAAGGTAACTCCTTATATTCTTCTTATGGAGACTGCTTCCGTAAGGTTCTAAAACACGAGGGTTTGGTTGGATTTTACTCAGGATTGTTACCCCAACTAGTGGGTGTGGCTCCTGAAAAGGCTATCAAACTTACCGTCAACGACATTGTTCGAGGAATTGGTGCTCGTAAGTGCAAAAACGGAGAGTTGACAATGGGCTGGGAAATCCTAGCAGGTTCCTCTGCCGGTGCTTGTCAAGTTATATTCACAAATCCTCTGGAAATCACTAAAATCAGACTACAGGTTCAAGGTGAAACAATGAGACAACTTGTTAAGGAGGGTCTTCCTGCAGTTGAGAAGTCGGCTGTTGACATTGTCAGGGAGCTTGGATTGACTGGTCTCTACAAAGGGGCATCGGCTTGTTTGTTGAGAGATGTTCCTTTCAGTGCGATCTACTTCCCTGCTTACGCAAATATCAAGAAATACCTTTTTGGATTTGATCCAAACAACTCTTCAAAAAGAAGTAGCCTTGAATCATACGAGTTACTATTGAGTGGTGCTCTAGCCGGAATGCCTGCCGCTTATCTCACAACTCCTTGTGACGTCATCAAAACAAGACTGCAAGTGGAGTCAAGACCTGGAGAGAAGGCGTATAAAAACATTGCAGACGCGTTCAGAAGAATTGTGAAGGAGGAAGGATCCACGGCCCTTTTCAAGGGAGGTCTGGCCAGAATCTGTAGATCATCACCTCAGTTCGGTTTCACCCTAGCATCGTATGAGATGTTCCAAAGTTGGGTTCCTCTGAAGAGATTTTACCCTGACCCATCAAAGAAGCCAGTAAGCGATGGGTTCGGTAACGGGTTAACTTCGTTGACGCCAAGTGCCAGCACTTCTGATGACGAAAGCATACAATATGGCCTAACTGAAGGCGCGAAGAAGTTTGTTAGTGCATCGCTGGACTTGAACCCTGCCCTCAATGGTTTCAACTATTACAGCTATATCGACTTCAAGACCAAAAAGAAGGAGTAGACGGCTTCTAGAGTTTCTCTTACCTTTTGATTGCTAACGTAACTTGTTTTTATATTCCATTATTATTGAACTATTCCTTGAATATCGTCGGCAGAATAGAAAATGCTCTCGTCAATCTTAAAATTATCTGTCTTAACCAACTGATTCCATTCCTCATTTTTGAATATGAACTTTCCAACTTGATCATATTGGATACTCCCGAAGGAGCTTGCACGCCTGGTGGTATCCTCTCGAACGAGAAACACTGCTTGGAATAGCCGTTGCAGAGCTATAAGTTTAGCTCTTTTGATTCCTTTCTCTTTATCAACAGCAGCCTGGGAAGATGAAGGAAATTCCGATCTCTCATGACCGGGAGGAGAATCCTGTAGATCCAGCCACATCTTAATCTTGTCGCTCTTCAGGTTGTGTCCAAGCTCCTTATAATTTGATTTGTTTATCTCGAACTTGAAAACAGGGTCAATACGAGGGTTTTCAAAAGCCTGTTCGGGAGTCTTGGCTGGCGTCGGAAGCTTGCCTGAAGAAGGTTCTACTTTTGGTGTAGACCATATCAGTTTCCCGCTATTCCCTTCGGGAGAACCCACAAGTCCAGCAACCCTATTGAAATCCTTCATAGCTTCTTCCTTCAAATGCTTCTGTTGGTAGTTGAATTGCGTTTGCAACACAGGGTGTGCCAGTCGCGAGCTGATTTTCCGCATTTTGAATGCATCCCGTTGGCCGAAATTGACTTCAGGATTCGGCTTGAAGTCCTCTGGCCACCAATTGCGCTTCGATAAAGGATGCATTGATAAATCCACAACGGAATCTCCGGATCCAGAAAGTTCAGTATCTACATCGGATGAGATCGGCGAAGAAGCGAGGTGGTGTTGTAAATCATTCAGCTGTCGTCTGGCACGTTGTTGCCCCTGCTGTGATAAACCCAACACTGAATCATCATCGATATCCACGAATGCGTGCGAGTCCAGAACAGCTGAAAAGTGCTGTTTGCCCCGTGTTGGAGAGGAATCGAGTTGCGGTGGTGTTTCCTGAACATGGGACTGAGAGTCTTCAGTCTCCGTCTCAGACTGACTTAGTTTGTTGAATCCCTGTTGTTCCTTTTGGGATGGCAAAAGTGCCTTCAATCGATCACACTCCGCCACTACTTCGATGAACTTATTCTTGAGATCAGCGTGATCCGACGTCAACCTCTCTAGTTCGCGCGTCTGCTGAGAGTTCCATTCCAGGAGATCGCTATTCTCCTTGTTCAGACTTATCTCATGTGCCTTGTATTTGGAAATCTCAGCCATCAGCTTTCTGACCGTGCGGTCCTTGTCACGCAAATTCTGCTTCAAGTTCACAACCTCACGACGCGATTCTTCTTTAGTTCGCATGTCGATCTTGACATTAGTATCCGCCAACGTCAGCGAATTCTCCTTATCTTCATCCAAATGCGCTTTTGTGGAACAGTCTGTACCAACGATAGAAGCTTGATGTCTGTTAATATATGTAGACCTCATTCACTATCTTCAAAACCTAACATACCTCTCACTTTCTTCAACGACTCATTTGCAAGAAAGACATGTCTTGAAATTGTATCAAGATCTTCAGTGTTCAAGGTGACGTAACCTTTCATCAAAACTATATCACTCGGCAAAGTCAAAGCTCTCCAAACGTCTGCTAGGAAGAGTTCATCCAAATCATATATTGTTCGTGTTTGTTTATCAGTGCAGATCATATTTGTTGTCTTTTACAACATCTCTGCACTAGATGAAATAACTGTCTACCGAGGTCTAAATGACCGATTACTCTAGCGATTATGTCATTAAGCTTCCGAAACAAATGATTTTCTGATCCAGTTTGCTTAATCTAGCTAGATGGCATAGATAACTCGTCGGTTTCCTATCTAAACGAGCATAGCGTTGATTACTAGGCAGTCGAATGATTGGTCAAAGGACAGTCTGGTGCTGGTAGATTTGGTATAACAGATTTTTGGCCAATTTATATATCGTTGTTAAAGTTAATAAATATAGGGAGGGGGTTTGCAATCCCGTTCAAGAAACAGGACAGGCAGCACTTTCTATAGTAAGGATGAGACGGCAGCGTATGGTCTCAATGTGGCTCAAATGAGGACCCTGAAACAAGTGCGCTTAGGTAATCGCATTTTTCGCAGCGAATCAACCGCTCTTAGGTAACCAAGTGCTCGAGCTGTGATTAATGATTGTGGGAATTTGTGTTAATCGAGCAAGCTATCTAGGAAATCTTCCTCTTGCGGGTGCTTTATGGTACCAGGGAACTGGCTTGGTGAAAATGAGGCCTCTTTTTCCACCTTGGTTGCTGAAGTTCCTCTGATTGGAATAGAGTCTATATCAAATACTGGAGGAGCAGTTGAGGACTCAGCGTCTTGCAACTCATCAAAAGACTCCCCCAGAAGATTCCTCAGACTGTTTTCAAATGTATCTTGGCCGTCTTGCTCCTGTACTCTAGCATCACGAAGACTTCTCTCAAGTATATCTGTGTATTTATCAGCATCATGTTTTGTGTCCAGCTGTAACACATGACTCTTTGAAGATCTTGAAGCTGCTGCAGGATTGGGGGCATATTTCGACTTGAACTCTCTCACCCGGTTTTCATGGTTTATTCTTTGTTGTAATTTATAGTATTCCTCCTTTTCATCTTCGCGGAGGGTCCGCGTCTTCCTATCCGACTTCTGTTGCGGTTGCCTTTCTCCATCATTGGTTAGCGTCCATTGTAGGAGATCAGCGGATGTCATTTTCTTCGAGGATCTTGCCTGTGGTTTGGGGGCTTCCCAGTCGACATCTGTGAGCTTCAACTTATCCAAAACTATTTGGGACTGCTCTGCTTCGTATTGGTCTTGTTGATATTGTTTTTTCCTTTCTATAGCAAGGAGCTCCTCATCTTTCGTGATTCCTTCCGATTCATGCAGCTCATCAAATCTCCAGTTATTGGAGTCTGGTTCCTCTTGCTCTATTGGAGTTCCAGAGATGTCGTCTTGCGTTTCTTGTTTGTGATCTTGATGTAGGACTGCTTCAGATGAACTTTCATGTGTGGACTTTTCGGCCAGCTCTCGTGTGCTTGTAAGACCATGCTTTCGCATATAGTCACGCCTGGCTTTGTTCTTCCACTTGTCATTATGGAGCACCATTGCTGATGATTCAGAGACGCGGCTTCAACCTTAATCGATTCAATACAGCAAAGAGCTCTCCTTCTTCTTCTTCCTCTATAGATGGCACAGTGAAAAATATCTTGGCGTCGATAGACGCGTCATTTGGGATCATCATTGTTCATCTGTTCAAGAAAACAAGAAAGTATGTTTCAACCTCCTAACGATAATATCTCCTCCAGCAATCTGGGAAAACACACAAGCATACACCCAGAGATGACACAAGAACTGTTCTGGAAGTCGATCAAAGTCGATCCAAAAGTAAGTACAGTCCATGAACCTTTGCAACAACGACTCAACAAGAGTACTGACTGACGCGTAGGAACTCTGTATCAGCAAAGTGCTGCGATGTGGACAGGCGTTCAGGTGGAAGTCGATCGATGACATCTGGTCGTGCACTTTGAGAAACAGGATTGTGATTCTGAGGCAAGACTCATCCCACTTGCACTTCTCATCAATCCCACAGAAAACAGATACAGAGGATATTGTACGCGAATACTTCAACCTCTCAACATGTTTGGAAGATTTGTATAGCGAATGGTCACAGAGAGACAAGTCGTTCAATAAGAACTCCGGCGCTTTTATAGGAATACGCATGCTTAGACAGGACCCGTGGGAAAACCTGGTCTCATTCATCTGTTCCACCAACAACAACGTCAAGCGCATTTCCAAGATGTGTGACAGCCTCTGTTGCAACTACGGAGAGCTGATAGGGGAGTTTCAGGGACACCAACACTTCAGTTTTCCTGAGCCAGAAAAGCTCAAAGGGCTGCAAGTAGAGCAGGAACTGAGATCTCTTGGTTTCGGATACCGGGCTAAATACATACAACAGACGTCAGAAATGCTCACCAATACAGACGAATACGAGAAGCTGTACTCTATGAGGACTGAACCCCACGAGGTGTGTCACGAGTTTCTTCAAAAATTCAAAGGGGTGGGGCCCAAAGTGGCTGACTGTGTGGCTCTGATGTCGCTAGACAAGCATGATGTTGTTCCAGTTGATACCCATGTTTTCCAGATAGCTGCCAAGCAGTACAGATTTACATCTGGATCCAAGTCCCTCAACAAAGATGCTTACATACACATACAGAACTCATTCAAATCACTATGGGGAGAATATGCTGGGTGGGCGCATTCTGTCCTGTTCGCGGCGGATCTCAAGGATCTCAACAATGGAATAAACACTATAACGGTTAAGGAAGAAAATGTCACCCTGAAAAGAGAGGCAGATTTATCCCTCGATACAAAAGTAAAGCATAGGAAAAAGTCGCTAGTGAAAAAACAAATTGTGGTGCAATAATAATAAACCAAAATTATAGATACAAACCTATAGAACGATATTCTTTGCCAGTTTCGCCTTATACTGTAAGATACTGCCATCCCATCTGGTACAGGTTTTGTTTTCCACAACGAAAATATCCTTTGCAATCTTGTCAAGCAAACGGAAGTCATGAGAAACAACACAAACTCCTCCATTGAAGCTGTTAATAGCATCGGCAAGAGAGTCTATCGTTGGGATATCCAACCCGTTAGTAGGCTCATCCAACAATAGGATATTTGGACTCTCAAGAGCAAGTAATGCAAATACCACTCTCGATCTTTGCCCTTCAGAAAGAGTGGCCATCTGCGAGGTCTGGCCTTCACCTGTCAATCCATATCGTCCTAGTTGACCTCTCCAGTATTGAAAGTCCTGGGAAATGCTTGAGAATTTGTCTCTGACAAACTCCAGAGGGGATTTGGTCAGATCCAGTTGGTCTGCCGAGTGCTGAGAGTATACACCAATCTTGATATGTGTGTGTTTGGACACACGTCCCGATTGTGGGTTGAGCTCTCCAGTCATAATCTTCAAAAGAGTGGATTTACCCACACCGTTTGGTCCAACCAATGCAACCCTCGAGTCCATATCGATACCAAACGATAGATGCTCGTAAAGATTATGCTCTGGCTTCTCGTCATAGGAGAATGATATATCATCAAAAGCCAAGACTGGTGGAGGCAGTCTATCCACGTCGGGGAAAGTGAATGAAAACACCTTGTCTGGCACAACAGCCTGGATCAAACCATCAGCTTCCATCTTGTCCAAGATCTTCTGTCTGGATTTAGCCTGCCTCACCAAGTTTGCGTATGTACCTGCAGAGGCAATGAACTTCTTGATATGTGCAATCTCTTCCTGCTGTTTACTGTACTGCTTCATCTGGTTGGTCTCCATTTCAGATCTTGTCTTAACATAGGCGTCGTAGTTACCACCATACATGGTTATGAGTTTCAATCTCATATCGATCATGTTGGTACAGACACCATTGAGGAAATCTTCCGAGTGCGAAACAAGAATCAAAATACGGTCAAAGTGTTTGAGGTATTCTTCCAACCACACACAAGCCTCCAAGTCCAAATGGGCAGTAGGGTCATCTAGCAACAGGAGAGTTGGCTTCACAAACAGAGCCTTGGCGAGCGCCACTCTCATTTTCCATCCTCCAGACATGTCTTTGGTTTTCTTCTTGATGGTTACTGGATTGAATCCTAAACCAGTGAGAATGATGGCAGCTCTAGACTCGAACGTTGAAGGGTCTAGATCGTCAATACGCTCGTATAAAGCATCAAGTAGCGGTGACTCAGGCCCATCTTCAACAATGATATCCTCAACTTCTTTCTCCAGTCTAACAAGTTCAGCCTCTGCCTCTCTGACAACGTAGTCTAGAGCCGAGTATTCAGAAGCCTCAGCAGGCTCATTTAGCAAGTAAACATCTATATGTGGAGGAATAGGAAATTCCCTAGCAGCAATAGCCCTCAAAAATGTGGATTTACCACATCCATTCTCACCCAGCAACCCATAACGTCTACCATAGTTCAATTCAAAACCAGAGTCTTGTAGCAAGACCTTACCGTGGAAAAGCAAGGAAACAGACGACAGCTTAATATCTCTGGAGGTCACAAGGGAGTCCAACACTCCCGTAGTAACTCTGTCAGAGAGCCCATCCTTATCTTGTTGCAACTTGAGCTTGTTGATCTCGTCTGCTGCGGTATCCACCTCAGAGCCCTGTGAAAGCTTCTCCATTTCCTTCTTTGTTAGCTTCTTAGCTTTGAGCGTTCCATCCGCGGCCTTTGCCGCTTTTTTGGCTTCTCTTTTGGCCTTGGAAGAGGAAAGAGTGGACATTTCGTGTATCAGAAGACGTGATTGGGTTCTCTTGCCCAGAAGTAACTTGATCTATGAAGTTCCTGTGTGTCTATTCCCTCCTTCTTGTTTTTTTGACCCATTTTTATACTATCTTTTCTATTATCTTATATAATAGCACACACTGACGAAAAGTTTATTACAAAAAAAAAAAAAAAAATTTTACTGTCGTGCATCACCAAGTAAAGTAAGCACTGACGTAATCAGACGAGGTGAGTAGGATCTGATTGTATATTCACAAGATAAATAGGTAAGAGATAGTGGATTGCTTCTAGAAAGAATCAGTGAACTTGAACTCGGAATAGATCTGGCTGATCTCTGAGCTCAATATGTCTTTCAGCTTGTCGTTATCTCGAAGGCAAACCCACTCGTTGTCGAGCAGGTCGAACCTTTTAGGACCTGAGATGGGTGAGCTTAGCCACAACTGTTTGTTGGGAGGCTGTTTGTTCAGCACATAAGATCCATCAGACGTATTGATGGTGACAATTCCCGACTTCCATATAGGTTGAAACAACGTCTGTTAGTTACTGGAGGCTGAAGACTCGTCAAATTATACTCACGTTTTCCTCTACGTCCGCAGTGCTTATATTATTGTCCTCAAAAAAGGCGTCAAGGTCCGAGTAGACGGATTCCAGGGTCCGATCTGCAACCTCATTATACCGATCGATTGTTAGCCTCTGGACACTGGCAGGGATCTGGGTTCCGTCAGTGCCTGCTGTGATGGAGTTATGTCTGCGTGGGATTAGCTTGAAATCATGGGGCCCGAATGCAGGGCGACTGCGGGAGACTCGGGCACACTGTCGGCTGCACGCTACACGTAGAGCAGAACCAGCAACAAGCCTGAACATAATGTGCGTACTGAAAACCGCGGATTCTGTTGCTATACAAGGGACTGACACACAAGGAGGCAAAACTATGAGTTTTCTTCTCTTAATAATATCAAGGAGTGTATAAACGAGAAGAGGCGCAAAAAATAATTCAGGTTCTCTGTAACTGGTGGATCACGTGACCAGAGGTGCTTACCGGTTGCGCTTATATAAGCATCTTTTGAGTGGAAAGAAAGCGGTTCCCAAAACGGAAGGTGACGCAGCATGACGGAAGCGCAAGCCTCAAACGTTATCCGACTCAAAGCTGTCATTTCTTGATAGGACCTGAGAGCAGAGGGACAAAAAATTTGCTCAGAATGCGCAGCTTCTCTTGCGTCCAGCTAACTGCACGCTAGCCGCTAGAATGCCATTTAGACAGCACGTTTTACTCCGGTATCTGGTACTACGGCCCGATAACCGTATACGTGATTCCAGGAACATTGGTAGATTCAGATAGCATGCCGACTGAAATTATAATTAACGTCACCTGCTACAGCTTCCTAAATAAGAAGCTCATTGCTGGTTGGTTCTCGTTTCCGCGTGGAGCCAAGATAAAGATATACTCCAATCTCCTTTTAAGGAAGGAGTAGAAGGGGAGAACACCCGTGCACTGGGTAGAAAAAGCTTTTTCCCGTTGCTTTTCGATGCATTGTTGAGGTGTGCATTGTTTAGGACTGATAACGTTGAGGAGGAGCCGTCCCAATTAAAGAGAGAGATGTTAAGTGTAAACTGTTTATGCAGCATTTCCGAGATAACTTATCGGGGAGTGCAATGCCTAAGTTTTGAAAGAGGAGGTAAAAATGGTATATATAGCGAAGGAGTAGCAGACGAGACGGTTGGGTATTGACAAGCCGGTTGGGGTGGCTCTTCAAAGATAGAGTATCTGCTAACACATCCTTACAACATGGCGAAACCGCTTGAGGCTGTTCAGTCGACAGCGACGATTCTGTCTGTGGACCAGATGAATGTCACCTCTGTTCTGTCCAACAGGTCGCGCAAGATCGTTGTTGATCACCAAATCAACCAGGATGAGGCTGTGATCCTTGCTCTTGGTTACAAGCAGGAGTTCAAGCGTGAGTTCTCGCTACTCACTACATTCGGCGTCTCGTTCTCGGTGCTAGGACTACTTCCCTCCATTGCTTCGACGCTGTGGTACTCTATGGCATACTCAGGGAACGCCGGTCTTACCTGGGGATATCTGGTGGGGATGATTGGTGTGATGGCTGTGGCCTGTTCCATGGCTGAGATCTCGAGCGCTTTCCCGACATCAGGAGGGTTGTACTATGCTACTGCGATGCTGGCACCGCCAAAATACAAGACGATTCTCTCTTGGTTTGTTGGCTGGTCCAATTACTTTGTTCAGATCACCGGTGCTCCGTCCGTGGCTTACGGATGTGCTTCGATGATGCTCGCATGCAAGACCCTCAGCGACCCGGACTACTCTGCGTCCAACTGGCAGTTATATCTGCTGACTATGTGCATTACCTTTTTCGGGGCCATCATTGCTTCTGCCCCAACCAAGTGGATCGCCTGGATCAACAGTGTTTCCACGTCGCTCAATCTGATTTTCCTGTTTTTGTCGTTTGTGATTGTTCTCGGAGGAAACAACAGGCCTTCCCAGGGCCTGCCCAAGTTCAATGACAACCACACGGCATGGGCGATAACAAACTTCACCGAGTGGCCGGACGGAATCAGCATCTTGCTCAGCTTCCTGGCAGTTATCTGGACTATGTCTGGATTTGACTCTCCGTTCCACCTGGCCGAAGAGTGCTCCAATGCGCAGGTTGCCACTCCGCGAGCCATCGTTCTCACCGCCGGCGTAGGCGGGGTGCTCGGATTTGTCTACCAGCTTGCGATGGCATACACCGTTGTGGATGTAACTGCTGCCGTTAATGACGAACTGGGACAGCCGTACGTGTCGTATCTCGCGCAGATCCTGGACTCGGACCGGGTATTTGCATTAGCTTCATTCGCCATCATTCTGGGATTCTCCATGTCATTCTCCTGTATGATTGCGGCGTCTCGAGTGCTGTTCTCCTACTCCAGAGACGGCTGCTTCCCGCTGTCAAGAATCTGGTGCAAAGTCAACCCCATCACCCAGACACCGGTCAACGCCGTTTGGGCCAACTGGTTCATTGGCCAGCTGTTGCTGCTGCTGATGTTTGGGGGAGAAACCCCGATCGACGCCATTTTCTCCGTTGGGGCCATTGGATCATTCGTCTCGTTCACCGTCCCGACATTCTTGCGTATCACATACTCAAGAAAAACGTTCAAAAGGGGTCCGTGGCATCTCGGTAAGTTCTCAGAACTGTCTGGAGGCCTCGCGTGCTCTTTTGTACTGCTCATGATCCCTATCCTCAACTTCCCGCAGTACCGCGGAGCAGACAACACTCCAGACATGATGAACTGGACCGTTGTGGTCTATTGGGGATCCATGCTGCTCTGTCTCCTTTGGTACATGGTGTACGCACACAAGGTTTACAAAGGTCCTAAGAGCAACATCGACAACCGAAACCTGCTGGACGCCACTGACGAGGACCAGGTTATTGAGGCTATGGTCAGCAGAGGAGAGGAGGTACGCGAGTATCATTCTGACGAGAAGGTGTGATGAGGCTTGTTTTGGAGGATGTGTGGGGCTGGGGAGACCGGCCCTCTGACACACATCTGTGTTTTATCTTGACTACTTCCTTTCTCAAGAGTACGTACCCATTCTAACTTATTTATATCACGTTAGTTAGTTGTCTCGTCTCTCGAAAGAGCTACTGTAGATCTAACGAGCTGGCAAATTGTGCTATTCACAGGAGCAGTTCGACCGAGCTCGGCCGCCTGATCCACAATGTAGCCGTTGATGAAGTCGATCTCCACATCCCGTCCGTTGAGAACGTCCTGTCGCATGCTGGAGGAGTTTTTCCCATTCACAACACATCCACATTCGATTACGTAATCAAGCAGATCAGAAGGGTCTAACTTTTCAGCGTAGAAGGAGGAGTGAGTAAGGACAGGTAACTTGAGGAGGAGGATGTTGAGGGACTCGCGAATGATGGCATTGAAGAGGGACACAGCCGCATCAATGCTGCGCAGTTCGCCGTTGACGCAGTTGAGGATGGAGGATACAGGGTTGATGCAGGCGTTGACCATGAACTTTTGCACCTGAAAGACGAGCAGGTCGCAGTATTTGAGGAACTTAGCGTCGAGCGACGAGCGACACAGCTCGTCGATGACGTCGCAGTCTACGACTCCGTCGCCAGGCACTGTGAGCCCCGGGTCAGTCAAATCGGGCGGGAGCCTGCAGATCTTGAGGTCGCCAAGCCCCGCGTGGGTGAACTGGAGAGTACCTGCGTGGCTGTTATCCTGGAAGATGCCGTGCGAGATGACTCCCTGGTAGAGGATGGGTCTGGAGGCCTTGTCGGGCCAGAGCTGTGAGTAGAGGAGCTCGAGGACACCCATTCCGTTCTGGACAAGCAGAATGCGGGTGCTGGCGTCGATGCGGGATGCCAGCGGCCGCAGCGACCGGACGGTGTCGAACGTCTTGACGGCCACGACGAGGAACTGGATCCTGTCGTCGGGGACGTCGTCTGCGGTGTACACTCCTGCGACGCGGCTGCACCGGGCGCGGTTGTTGTTGAAGAGCTCTGAGATGCGAATCTCGCCGTGGCTGTCGGCTAGAGAGCGGACCCTGGCCGGGCTTCTGACAACGAGGTTGACGCGGAACGCGGCACACAGCCGGCTGGCCACCAGCGAGCCGATACCGCCTGCGCCGACAACGTACACTGTGGACATGCTGGTTCCCGGCTGCGCTTGTTGCAGGCTGCGCTGTTTGCTGACTGCACCGGTTGCTAGCCGTTACTTTTCTTGTCACTCGCAAAGATCTCTTTTTTTTTTTTCTTTTCGAGCTCCCGTCAACATATACACAGCTCTTCAGCTCTGCAGCCCCCGACACGTCCCCCCCGCCGCACACACCCAGACATGGCCAGGAAGGAGCAGCCGGAGCCGGAGGCACCGCACCCGTCCGCGTCGCGCGCGTCCACGAAACAGCGCAACCAGCTGCTCGCCCAGCAGCAGAAGGAGTTCCTCGCCAAATACATCCACTCCAACGGGCCAGACGACCTCCCCAAAAAAGAACCGCTCGACTTCTCCAGCTGGACAGAGGACGAGCTCAGAAAGTACAGGGACCTGTACCTGAACCCGAGCCAGCTCGTGTCCGCGGACGCCAAAACGTTCCAGGGCTACCTCCTGGAAGGCTCGGAGCTGGGCGAGGCGTCCGAGTCGTACGTGAAAAACGAGCTCAACAGAGAGACCAACGTCTACGAGTACCGCACGATCGACGACCTGCGGCGCAACGTCGAGGACCACTTCAGCAACCATCTCAGCGTAAAGGAGAGCGAGGTCGTCACCAACTTCATCTACCGCGTGAAGAACGACTCCAGCAAGTTCAAACTCTACTTCGACAAGCGTACCTGATATCTCTTATCTATCTATCTGCAGCTAAATATATATGTGTGTATCTGTATATATTAGTTGTCTTCGCCCTGATAGCCAACCCCGCGCTGCTCAAGCAGCCGCTGCCGGGCCTTCTCGATCAGCTCCCGCTTCTTCTCGTCAAAACTTAGCCCCCCAAACGGACCCCCCTCCCTCACAGCCCCTCCACTCTTATCTCCCCCTGCCACACCGCGGTCCCGCAACACCGTCGTTTTCACGCCGTCGCCCACCGTAGACCCGCGCTCCGCCCTCGGCCCCGGGCCAAGCGTCCCCTCGTCCAGGTATCTGTCGATCGTCTGGTCAACACTCCCCGTTCTCTCCAGGTCGTATCTGATCTGCTCCACCGTCAAACCCGGAGCTATTTGCCTCACAGTGTCCACCATCTCTTCCGTTACCACAGCTCTCCGCCTGTTGCGCGCCCGTGCACCAGGGAACCCAGCACCGTCACCGGAACCAGGCGTCCCTAGCGCTCGCGAGCTCTCTTCTGGACTGATGTACCAGCTCAGAAATATAAAGGCAACCACTAAAGTGACTAATAAGCTCAGCGTCGATCCCTCCATGCTGTCCGTGCACACGTTTTGTCGGTGTAGTCGTGTTTGTGGCTGCGCGTTCGCTTCTGTGCCTGCCTGTCTCTGTCTGTGTCGCGCTGCCTCCAACAACACCCCTCTGTTCCTCTAGAACATGAGTGTCTCCATCTCAAATGTTCAGCTGTCCTGTCTCGCTTGGGAAGAGAGAAAAAATAAAAAAATATTTAATTGTCTCGCGACTTGGTAGAGAGAGCCATTCACTGGTTCCACTACTAGGAGCTTCTTGCAGGCTCATCCCCGCCTGCTTCGTCCGTCTTAGAAGCTGCCGACTCAATTCGACGTCGCTTGGCTGTAGGTGCCTCTTCCATCTCGCTGTTCGGATCCGTAATATCAATAACCTCAACCTCGCTGGTTTCTGTCAGCCTGGCAAATGGAATTGTCGGCGTGGAAACACCGTTGGTGAGAGGCGTGGACGATCGCGACGGTACAGTCACAGCATTGACCGTGGGTGACCGCGTTCCAATCATGTCCAGTATCGAAGGGGCCCCTTTCACAGGCTTGGGCTTGGACAGTCTCCCAACATTACTCGGCTCCGGTTCCTGGACTGCAAAGGCCGGGGGAGAGCGCAGCTCCGTGTTGTCGCTGACAGGTCTCTCCTTGATGAATGCAGCAACATCGTATGTCAAAACCTCTCCAAGGATCTCATCGTCAACAGTCACAGTCGATATGAATCCGTCTGCAGACGACACTGCCAGCGTGTGACCATCGCTAGACCAACATATATCGGTGATCACAGCATAGTGCACGTTTGTCACCATTCCCAAAGCCCTCAGACGCTGCGTATCGTAGATGATGACCGAGTCCTGAGTAGCAACAGCAAAAACCATTCGGTAGTTCAGCTTGAAGATCTCCGGCTCGTTCGAGATCAGCTTGTAGATGATATTGCTGAATCGGATCGCGATCGCAGGCTTCTTGAATCCTGGCAAGTGAGCCACAGGCGGCTTGTTCAGCCCAAATCGCGTGTGTATGTATACAGTGTTTACTAGCTCGTCAGAGCTAGCCCCACCACTGTCAGCATCGCCATAGCTTTTGTATATGCCGCTCGAGGTGAACAGCAGCAGACCATCGGGAGAAAAACTTAATCTTCGGAAAAAAGACTGCAGAGACTCGTTGTGATACAAATGGAGGCTCTTGTAGACGGTATTGGGCTGGAATGGCATCACCGCAGGAAGGGGCATCGACGGCGAAGAGCACCTGGAAATCGACATTGCCACAGAGTGAGTCGATGACGCTGACGAGTTCGAGTGCGTCCGCTTGTGCTTGGGCGTCTGCAGTGGAGGGTCCATCGTGGATGCTATTGAAGGAGCCTTATTGGACTCATGCTGCGGCTCTGATACAGAATCAGTGCTGTTTTTATGTGCGAGGTTCTCTGTGGTCAGCTTTGAGGTCTTCAGCGTAGGGGTCAATGGCTGGAACGCCGAGCTGAGCCTGCTGCTTGGAAGCTCAGCTCTCACTATTTTGTAAAATGTGGTTGGGGACAGCGTCAGCTCGTTTCCCTTCTCAGAAAGAATCTTGTAGATATGCACCGACCGGTCCGCAGACTGAGAACATATAAACTCATTACGTGGGTCCCAGGAGACACCCTGCACATAGTGACTGTGTTCAGCTACCTGCTTGATCATAAGGCCATTAGATGCATTGTATATTCGCGTGATGTTATCCATTGAACCGCAACAGATATACCGCGAGTCAGGAGACCAGCAAATGTCGTAAATCTCAGAGGATGTCGAGGACCGACATGATGTCTTGAGATACCAGGATTCTTTCAGATCTTCATCCTCAGAGCCAAACTCCCGCAAAAGCTTATCTGAGAGAGACCAGATCATGATAGTCCCGTCGTCCGACGCAGTGGCTAGCATTTGTCCCGTGGGATCAAATCTCACACAGTTGACAGCCTGCGTGTGTTTGGTCAGGGTACTGAGGTACTCTGCCCCCTCAGTCTCGCTTCCGTCCTCGTTATATACCAGTTTCCATATTCGCACATTGTTGTCTCCGCCCCCCGTAGCCAGTCTCTGGGACCTTTTTCCTTCGTGATTGGGCTGGAAATCAACAGAATATACAGGAAGGTTGTTTTCGTGCCAGTGCAGAGTCAGCGTCTTCGCGTGCAGAAGCGCCATTACTTAACGGTTGCTGGTTGATCTCTTCCAGCAGAGTGAGATCTATCAAGCACAGCGGTTGCTCGGGTGCTGTACCACGTCAGGGACCGGAAAAACAGCTGAGTTCCTTTGTTCAGACAACAAAAAGGCAGAACGCGTGCTCTTTTCTTCACAAAAATGTGTGTGTTTGTGTGTGTGTTTTTTTTTTTAAATTATTTTTCCAAGGTGTCGTAGACAAATCTTTCTCAACTACTGAGGCGTTCGATAAAAACAGTTGTTTTCTCAACTGCCTACCTTCCTTTCAAGACACAATAAGCGTTTTCGTATATAGTCCATTATCTTCCGCTCAGCCTACCTACAAATTGAAAAACTTCATAAACTTGCGTCCGGAACTAGACTTTCTGTTGGAGCTTTTCTTTCCAGATGTGTCTTCTGCGTGTGGCTGTGCGAGTGGCGCAGCCTCATGTGCAGTCTCTGCAACACCCAAAGATGCAGGCGGATCAGGCAAGACTGGTGCCGTTGGTTCAGTAACAGCAGCAGGCGGCACATCAGACACATGTTCCGGAAGAGAAACCGTCATCGGCACACTCGCCTTGTTTTCAGAAGAGTCCCGTTTGTGTCCATAACGGTTGAAAAACCGACTCTTCTTTTTCTTAGGACTTGTAGAAGCCTGCGAAGATGCCTTCTTCTCTACAGAAACCGTCACTGAAGGCGGGACAGCTCCAGGTTCCGTAGCAAAACTCCGAGCATTCTTTCTCTGCCGCCCAAGCCTATCAGACTCTTCCTTTCTCTGCTTCTCTAGCTCTTTCCGCCGACTCTTCTCTTCCTTGTCGTGTTGGGCCCTCAGCCTCTTTTCTTCTTTGTTATTGATCTTGCCTCTCAGCGAATACGTCTTGAATCCTACCCCTGCAGCATTCGACTGGTAAGTGGAGGATCCCGGATTGTTCATTCCTGCTATGGATGATGTCAGTGACATCGTTCGTCCTTGACCGCTGCTGACAAGCCTACTAGCTGATCTCTGGATGTTAGACTGCGACGTCAGCGACATTGCCCGCCCTCCAGAGTTAATCAGTGTGTTCGTCTTGGTATCCTCATCCATTTCTGGAAACCCGTGGGATTCTTCTCCAAAACTTCCTACAGCTTCATTCGGAGTATCACCATAAACCTTGTGTAATGCAACCTGGTATGCCTTTTCATACATCTCCTCAGGGGTTAGTTTCTTTATCTCAGCAGGTCGTGAAGAATCGTTCAGATCAGTCGCAGTATCTGCTATGCTCACGTGCTTTCTGAAGGTGCTCAAATCACTAACCGTTGGAGAAATCGAACGCTTTGAATCGACAGCAGGGTGCTGGAAACTGGGTTCTAAAGGCTTCAAAGGCTTCTCATAAGTAGCCGGGTACACAACTGTCTCTGCAAAGCCGACTGCTGTGCTGGGGGATGAGGTTTGAGTTGAAGGTGCTTTCTCAGTAACCTTTTCGGAATCAACATTGAGAAATTCATTGTCAGCTTCGGTTTCAATATCCCGTGCATCTGAGTAGACAGAATGCTCTTCAGAAACGCTTCCAGCTGTACTTTGTATATCGTTGCCATTATTTGCTGTCGAACCTGCAAGAGAGGGTATTGGACGCTTCAGAATACTTCTAACAGGGGAAGGAGAAGACCGATTGACTTTCACACCAGGAGCAGAGCCATCAACAATTGCGCGTGTAAGCTTTCGGTAGGAGTGCTGGACGGCTTTCAAAGGAATAGGATCAGGCTCTGCGGCATAAGAGTCATAAACCTCTGCATTGTAAGTATGGTTCCCAGTCTCCTCACTAACTTCCTCCAGCAGGGGGTTTTCCTCAATGACGTCCACATTCGCAACTATCGGAGAGGTTGCTGCACCATTCAGACGGCCTGAGTGGTAAAAGTCCTCGTCAAAGCCCTCAGCTATACTTCCAAGCTCGTTGTCACCATCACTTAGAACAGACCCAGCATAGTTTCTCACTAAGGATGGCTTAATTACGGTAGTTTTCATGATCTCATAACCACCCTTAGTCTCTATGGTTGTTTTCACTATAGATTTGGTACGCCCATCAGAATCTTGTTCTTTAGTGGTCTTCACCACAGTGGTATTCTCCAAGGCTCTGCTCGTACCAGGCAATTTCCTGGTCGTTGTAGTTGTGGTAGTAGTGAGACCTGTTGTGAAGCCTGAGGAATTAGATGTCAGCGAACTGGATCTCGAAGATGCCGGCCGGAATGAATTGGACATCAGCGAATTAGTTCTTGACGGGGCTCTGTGCTTCATGTACGGGTTGGAACCATTTGGCTGAAAAGAGTTTGATCTCAGTGGCTGACTCCCGGGTGGGCGGAATGTTCGAGAGCTCAACGACATAGATCTCCCTGAATACGGGTCAGAGCGAGCTGCAGTGAGAGATGCAGCGGAGGAGTGCCTTTTCAGTGCCGTGGCAGCGGCAGCACTTGAAAGGCTGGTCATGGAGTTTGCTCTGCTGAGATTTCCCGTTGCTGCATTTGCAGCCAAGTATGCGGCAACATTACCTGTACCATTGGATTGAAAAGCGTTGTGATCGTTGATAAGTCCCGACGGAGAGGAAGGAACACCGTTATAGTAAACCCCTGAATCTCTCGACTGATGTGATACAGCTATAGGTTAGTAAAACGTCTCTCTCAGACTAGGTGCCAATACCGGCTGACGGGTTTGGTAGTTGGTTCATAACAACACTTACTCTTCGAGAAGGTCTTCTCGAAAGCAATCCACCAAGTACCATGCTTCTAAATACCGTGGTGTGCTCGATAGACTATCACAGGTGGTATTATTTGGAAACAACCTTAGATGAGTAAGCTGGTAAGGAGATTAAGTGGTGTTTCAGCCTATCTTTCTGTGTTTTATGTTTCCAATGAAAAGTCTTATGGCTCTTTCGGCAGTAATAGGTGCATTTCAAAAATTAGGAAGTTGCAGGGAGACTAAATAACAGTAAACACCGAGTCTGAAAACGGTTCTGCCAGTACTGTTTCTGTGCCCTATCCCCAATCCGGAAGGCGATCGACGCGACGCAGCATATAACTGTTTCATTATTTCTTTGATTTTTACCCCTTGCCACTTTTTTTTTTTCAACTTTAGTCTTCTGGGGTAACAAGCCATTTATTTATTTTGAGTACGAAAATAACAAGGCTCACTAAAAGCTCAAGACTTATTAGATACTTCCACCACAAAGAAAGCCCATCCATACCAGCTGCTAGCGCTATAGAAGACTAAGCGCCGCCGAGCGGATACCATTATCGCTGAGAAGAGTTGGGGACATGACTGTCATGAGAGTCGCCGAAGAAGGGGTGGCTTCGAGCACCTCAAATGCGACTAAGATGAAGATCAGGTTGGAAGGGGTCACATCTATTTTTCTCATAGTCCTAGAGCAGGTGGTGTCGTTTGTGACCTTTCTCCTACCCGAATCGCTGATAGTCTTGTTTACACGAGTTGTGAGATATCTATTTCACTTCCAAAAGTATAACAACTCTCTATATAACAAGTATCTCTCATCACAGGACCTCAAGGACGATCAACGGTTAACCAAAATTGAGAGTTTGAGACGTGCAGGTTCTTTCAAGGAGATATGCGCTATCCATGGGTTCAAAATCGAGAATCATCTTGTGAAAACAAAAGACGGATACTTGCTAACAGTGCAGAGGCTTCGACCTGAGGCCAACGGGTACATGCCCAACGGAGAGGTTGTGTACTTCCAGCACGGTCTGCTGATGAATAGCGAGATCTGGGTCCTGATGTGCGATCGCGATAAAAATCTTCCGTTTCGTCTGTGCCAGCTGGGATATGACGTGTATCTTGGGAACAACAGAGGTAATAAGTATTCTTCTAAACATTGCACACTCTCCTCTAACGATGCTATGTTCTGGGATTTTTCTATTGACGAGTTTTCCCTTTTCGATATCCCTAACAGTATAGATTATATTTTGAACCTCACCGGTGCCAGTCAACTGTCTTACGTGGGTTTCAGCCAAGGGTGCTCCCAGATTCTGGCATCCATATCAATAAATCATGACCTGAATCAGAAAATCAAGAAGCTTGTCCTCATCTCGCCTGCAACTACTCCCAAGAAGCTATCAAACTGGATAATTAACTCCATTGTTAACTTCACCCCTGGACTTCTATATTTACTGTTTGGAAGAAAAATACTATTGAAGTCCACGCTCTTTTGGACAAATATAATTTATCCTCCCTTCTTCATCAAGGTCATCGATACTTCCAACAAGCTGCTGTTCAATTGGCGCTCTTTGAACATCGACATAATACAGAAGTTTGTGTCGTATTTCCACTTATACTCTACGACATCTGTCAAGTGCGTTGTGCACTGGTTCCAAATCATCCGCTCCAAGAACTTCCAAATGTACCAGGAGTCAGATCTCTTTGATTCCTTCGAGTATCCTATTCATTCCAGCATAAAGGTGCGAGAGATCTTACTGATTTATGGAACGGCGGACTCTCTTGTTGACATCAGTCTAATGCTGGACCAGTTGCCTTATTTCAAGCAAACTAAAGTGATATCTATGTCTGCTGACTCTATCAATAAGAGTGGTTACAAACCCAGCGGAGGAAGTCAGCTAGACGATGATATCAAGGTGGAGGAGACCATGACTGACGACGTTGATGGTGTTTCGACGACTCTCAATGTGGTGGGAGTTCAAGGATACGAGCACTTAGATCTCATCTGGGGCAAGGACATTGAGTTTTACGTGATAGACAACATCATAGCACTTTTACAAGGGGAACTTTGATAGGACATTAATAAGAGATCAGATCTATTACTATGTAGCGCGAACCACTGCACAATTGCAGCTATACAGAATCAAAATTGTCAAGAAGTTCGCCGGAGTCGCTGGTTTCGTTGAACTCCTCGATGTGTTCGGTTTCGGACTTTACTTTCACTGGCCCAGCGGCATAAGTTTTCCTTCTTCTTGAAAGTTCCCGCTTCTTTTGCGACAGCGCTTTATAGACCATTCTGTAGTTTTGGAGTATGTGTGCCACCTTGGTAGCATCTCTTCCCCACTCTTGTTCAGCAAGTTGTACATCTGATTTCGTCTGAATGTCGTAAGCGGAGAGATTGCGAAGCTGTTTCGAGGCATTGGGGAAAAGTGTTCTTCTCACAGACTCGGGATACAACGGCTCAGACGTTCGATCTAGATCCAAGTAAAGTTTGAATCCAGATATATCGTAGGCAGGTCCATGTTTCATTGGTTCGCTTCCTGCACGTAGCTTGTCTGATTTACCGCTGACAGATTCAGGGTCCCGTAAAACATCGAAGTTTTGTCCAGGAAGGGACCTGCTGGAAACAGGAAGAGAGGTAGAGGTGTTCATTATGCTCATGGGATGTTGCCGCGATCTGATCGACGAAGCTTCTGAGCCCAGATCGCGCTTGGAGCGCATTTTTGACTTGCTGGTGCGCGACTTGGACTTGGGGGAGCCGGACCGGGACTGTGAAGCCGTCTGGGTGCTCAGCTGCTGTGTTCTGGTCTCAGGAATGAACGACAGAGTCACGAGCTTGGAGTTTTTGAGCTGCTGCAAGTAGAAAGGAAGAGAGTCCGGATCATTGGATCTCAGCAATCTTGTAGGCATTGAGGCGTTTTCAGTAGCCATAGCGGCAGAAGGGGACATTTGCATGTTGAAGAGCACTGTAAGTCATGAAACAAATGATTATGACGTGGTTTATCTCGTGGGGCGGAGGGGGGACGATTTTGCCACTACTGTTCTGTTTTTTTTTTTTTTTTTTATATTACTTTATTATTTTATTTTCTTATTTTGACGTCAAATAGAACCCAACCGAAACCAGGAAAGAACATTCTTTGACTATTGTGTGAGGCTCACTTTTCTATTCCTGCTCGCTCGTCCTTGCTTCTTCAGGCAAATCTGGGTTTAGAAAATTTTTAGAGATTCCTGGTGTACAGGTGTAGCGTCTACAGTACAGTACGGTTTGAAACGACTTCATCCTCCGAAAAAAACAACTAAACTAGCACCTGGCTAATCTCATGTGTCTGGTCACGTGTTAATGCATCTGCTTGACAATGATGAAAAATCGCGCTGGACTGGAGGAAATGTTCTCACACGTGAACACAGGTGGTTTACGAGTTAGTGAAGCTGTTTTACGAGCGCGAAATCTCACATCGCACAGTGTCTAGAGGTGGCAATAACCGACCTACTATTGCGCTCATCACCTCACCAATCCGCCTCCCTTGAAGCATAGAATATGCACTTGGTTTCGGAGCTACAGAAGCCAGATATGGTGAACTCCTACATAAGTCCAGTAGCGCTAGTAAGGGAGGCACTGAGTTGAGTAGTTAAAACAATCCGGCACATTCGCTGTTTGCATGGACGTAAATTTTCGAGGACCGAAACCGGGCTTGTCCTTGCCAGCAAGATTACTGGACGTGCTGCATTAGTCGAAGTGGCTCTCGATGACGTATCTATGAGGTGGGAAAACGGGCGAGGCACGCGATTCTGGTTCTGGGAAGGGGGGGCCGACTATTGTGGTCGATGTTGTCCACAGACACACGGGCCTCCTCAGATTTCTCTCGGACTATATAACCGTTGAGAGCATGTCTGGTTACAAGGTGAAACTTAATTATATGAGAGGACAATACGGTGTTCACGAAAGCGGATAAAAAAAGAAGCAGGTGCAGGTGTTTTAAGCAGGAGGAGGTGCAGTAGTTGGAAAGGACGTCCTGGAAAGCGAAAGACAAAAGCAGACTACGTCCATATGCGGCACGTTACGTAGGACAAAAAGAAATAAAGGAAAGCTGCAGAGGTGGTCTGTGGCTCAGCCAAAAAGATTAGTGCAGGTCGTGCGCAGGTAGTTCTGAGACAATAAATACTGCAGGCTTGGGACAAGAAGAAAAACGGTTTTGAGATAAGAGACAGCCCCAGGAAGTCTCGATCTGACCGCGGGCTGGGGCTGGAGAGACGCACAGGTTAGAGGGCACTGTACGGTTGGAACGGGGAGAGATGAAGTGTGGACCTCGACACTAGTAAAAGGGAGACACCCGGATGTTCCTGGGAGTGAAAATAGAGGAAGCATCGGGTTCGGGGGTGTGATATGTCTTGGGCGAGGATGCTGCCAATGCGGGGAGAAGGTTGTGCCGAAAGCAAAAAGTGGCATATCGGGCTGAGTGTGGCAGATTCCAGCCAGGTTCTGTTTCGCGTTATGCTGCTCACAGAGAGAGTGATAGGTTTGGAGGATTTTAAACAATAAGGATCATGCAGGATATCGTGGCTAGGGGAGGAAAAAAAGAAACAAGACGTTGCTTTCTGTGTAGTGCACTAACAACGTTGAACTGTCAGAAGTGGAGCGAAAATCTTCTCATTGGGAGGATTCATATATATAGACGGCCATTTCCAGCAGCTAGGAAAGAGATAACGCACCCGATGAGGGCTTTTCAGGGCTAAGGGTTTTCATCAGGAAGGAGGCTCCGGCAGCACGCTTTGCTCCCCCTTACATTCGATGATATCTCTTAGACAAAACACGGATACCTCCGGCAGGCCAGAGCTGAACCAGACGGGTCCGGAAATCGATACACAGCAAGAGTGCCTGGCTGACCAACAACCGTACATCCCTCGTCTGGATCAAGTTCTGGATAATGAAGTCTCTGAGTCGGACGTGTTTTCCAGGGCGAAGTTCAGCGAGTTTCTCATGAAGAGACACTGCAACGAAAACCTTGAGTTTTTTCTCGAGCTACGAGACTTCATTACCCTTTCTCCCACAGACACATGCGCCTGGGTCAATCTCTTTAGAGATTATCTAGGACCGGCTTCTCACCGGGAAATCAACCTTCCAGGTGATCTGATTGCTTCTACCGACCCCAACATTGTGCCCCCCCAGCCCGTTCTTAAAAAGTTTCTCGGCATAGCTAAAGACCATCTGCATTCATCATATCACGAGTTCACCAGCGAGGTGCTTCTTACCACATTCACCACCATCGACTCATACTCTGACGACAGCGACAGCTCAGTGGGAGCTAGATCCGCCTCTCCCTCCTCTGAGGTGTCTGCACAGTACGAGTACGACCATCGCGATACATCGTCGTTGTCACTGTTGTCCCCGTGCGCATACCAGGACCAGCAGAGTGCGACCCCAGTTGTGGCGAGAAGAAACCCCAGCTTCTCGTCCTCTTTATCTTATAGATCTTCGGTGCCTGGCCAGTCTTCTACTTGGAATAAGATCGGCAAGAAGTTGAAGTGGAGAAGACCTTCGTCCACTTCCTCAACCGCTGCATCGGAGTAGTTTGGCCGCTACTTTGTCCCAACCTTTGTACCATCAACCAATTCACGCTACACGACAACTAGTCATCTTTATAGAGTCATGCATAATGAATTGTCCTGCATCTTTTCTTTGCTACGGAGTAAATCAGAAGAACACTGTTAAACGGGAGGAAAAAAAGATAGAATATTCCGGTGTACAGATGTTTATTTTTTTCGCTTCAATTGCTGCTACCAAATACTGTGGCGCACCCCACAGAACGTAAATGCACGTGACATTTCAAACGATGGTAAATTTTTCCACCCCTCACGCTTTTTCCTGTATTTCAATCCCTGTCTTCTCTAAACAAGAAAAATAAATTATTCATTTTGATGTTAGTAATAACAACTCTACTGCTTTCAATACACACATTACCCCCCCACGTCCCAGTCAACGTGCTGTATCGCAGCATCATACCCCTATTTCAATCCTCTACGATTCAGTTGTCCAGACCGTGCTCCATCATCTCTGGTCTTAAGTTTGAACTAGCTTCAACAAGCCCCAGTCTACCAGATTACTTAATCAAGGAGAGAGAGGTGCTTCGGTTGGAAGCGAATTGCAGTTAACAGAGATACAGTTCAAAAAAGCTTCAATAAAACAGACAAAATGTCAGGAACAGGATTCTCGGGCACCGCATCTGTTTTCCCCAACGAATCAAACAACTACAACTCCGGCGGCTCAGCGGGCCAGCACGGGTCCTCTGTCCACCACATGCCCGACGAGACCCCCATGGCTCTCTTGGAGCAGCTGGTGTATGTGGACAACTTTCTTCAAACTAGCGAGCATCCAGATTCCTCGAACGAGCACAACTTCGATGAACAACTGAGCGCGGAGCTTGCAGCTTTTGCCGATGATACCTTTATCTTTCCTGACGAGGAGAAGCCAAAAATGAAGTTCGAGGGCTCGTCTTCGGGATTACCTCTTTCGGATGCTTTCTCAAGTCGGAATCATGCCCCTGCATCACATCCAGACTCGTCGGCGCATGGAAACATCCCTTCTACTATCCACGAGCTTCTACAGCAGAGACCACTCGCACAGCCTTCGTCGTTCGCAGAATCGCCGACCGCGGAGTTGTTCGATGTTGGTCGCCAGAGAGACGTTTCTGTAAGTCCTGACTCAAGTCGTCTTCCACGGATAAACGTGCCACAGGGAGCACGCAACACGCTTTCTGCTGCCGGATTATCTCAGACTCAAATAGAGGCTTTGGCAACTTTGATAGCTTACCACAAGCCTGAGGCAGTACAACTGGGCAACACTCCGTCTGCACTTTCTACCCGACATTCCCAAACCGTGTTTACCCCTACGTCTCTTTCATCTACTGCATCTGCACCTTCGGATGGATCTTCCATCAACGTCTCGGCTCAGGTGAGTACTTTTGAGCCAATCAATCATACATCCTCAATCAACAGAATGTCATCTCCTGCAGATTCAGAGAATACACATTCGCTGATTTCTTCAGCGCACACTATGACTCCTTCACAGCAACATGACCCCAATAGCAGGACCCCTCAGACCACTGACAGTGGTACGCCTGAGGGAGGCCGAATCGTGGAAACCGACAAAAGACGTCGAAACACTGCCGCATCCGCAAGATTCAGAATAAAGAAGAAGCTGAAGGAACAGGAAATGGAGAAGAGCCTGAAGGACCTGTCTGATCTAGCTAAGAATCTGGAGTTGAAGATTCAGCAGCTAGAAATGGAGAATAGGCTGCTGCGAAACCTTGTAGTGGAGAAAGGAAATCAAAGAGATACTGAGGAGCTTGAAAGACTGAGAAAGCGGGCGAAGATAAGTGTGGAACAAGACGATCTTGCTGCCCATGCACATCGCTGAGAGTCTGTATGCGGACTGTATGTATGGACTTCTGCTATATACAATGTGAAAAAAGCTGTTTTAATGTTATGCCGGAAAGTACACCTTGGTGTGGGGCCCAAAGATTGTTAGGTAATCACTTTTTGTGGTAAAGTAATTTTCTAGGATGGTTACCCGGTCTAGTGCCAGGGAGTCCTACCGATAATCTGTTGCAGCATAAGATCTCTTTCTGTACCTAGATGTAAGGAAAACGCACAAAAAACACCTACCAAAGAAAGAAGATAGAGAGAGCTTTTGAGGAGCATTGACTGGCGTCACTCTGTTGAATTAAGCTGAAAGTATAGCCTCATAGATAACGAAAATGAAGCCTGTCGTTACTGTAAGTTGCTATAAATGACGACAATAGATGGATAAATGCTTACCGGGTCAGTTGGAGATCCATCATTTAGTTCTTTCTCGCTGCCAAATTGCAACTAGATACTAACATCCATCCACCACCACATGAAGCCAGCCAAAGCATGGTTCTGTACTCTGATATCTGCTTTTGGAATAGTGATTCTTTCGGTTGTTGGGGGCCTTTTTTACAACAATCACGAGACGTTGATGGGATCCATCACTGATCCCGAGGACGGTAAAGCGTAAGTGTGTTCGCCTGTAGCTAACAGGATGATGTTGAAAAATACTAACGTTTTATTTCAGTGTGGCTAAAACGGTTTTTGGAGCAGTGTTCCTATACATTCTCTTCTTCTTATTTTGTGGGTGTCAGATATGGCTGATGAAGAGGCAATCTAGTATTCAATTATAATTTGTCGCATATATCCTAGTTGGTTTCAAAGGGGAGAACGTCCGGATAGATGAGTATTGGCATTTCTTGATGGATAAAGCCCTGTTTCCGTAAGTAGCATTTAGTAGGCGTTTGGATGTGATATTCTGAGATGCAGAGAAATAGTTTCGAGATCTGGCAAGAAAAATAACTTTCAGTATGATCACATAGCTACTTTTATTGACTGATGGCTCTGGCGACATCCCCGAGTCCTTATCAGTCACATTCAGGCTCAAACAGGGTTCTCATAACCAGGGTCTCCAATCCTCGCAGTAATTGGAAGCGCATTGGGCCAAGTTGGCGAGCCTAGACCATATTCATGGTCAATTTAATCTCCGATATTCTTCCTAGAGTGACACTGATTCAATCTCGTGTCTTTGCGCTGGCCACCAGACTTCATAGCTCAGGTACTAGAGGATTCGATGGCCGCACTCCCACTGTTGAATCGGAGCCCTCTACAGAGTCCGATATAGCCATAACGAACCCCTTGACTCTGTACAGGAGTTATGTAGCACGAGGCATCTTGAGACCAGATCCAAACCAACTACGTGCTGCGCTAGAGTTGCAAAAGTTGTACTATCGCCTCAAAGATTATGAGCCAGATGATAAGTCTATAAGGATCAACCAACTCGTACGACAGCTCGAGATCAAACTGAATCCTAATGCCAATGAAGGACGTCTCTTCAGTACCCTGGGCTATAGACCCCAGTGGTATGTGGATAGTAATAAACGGAAAGTGAGTGACGTTGTCAAGGTTCTATCAGATGAGGAGGAGTTGGAGAATTTTCCTAGTCCCCAGGGACTTCTCATAAACGGTGAAGTTGGTTGCGGAAAGTCTATGCTCCTCGATATCTTTGCCAACTCGCTTCCTATAGAGCGGAAGCTGCGGATCCACTACAACAATCTAATTCTGTGGGTCTACTCTGAGATTCATGCGATCCACGAAAGAAGAAGGAAGTCCAGTCAAGACAACCACACGCTACTTCTTTTGGAAAACGAGTTTGTTTTATTTGAAGTGGCATCGAAAATGATCAGAAATCACTATGTGTTGATGCTAGATGAATTCACACTGCCTGACCTTGCTTCAGCTAAGATCGTCAAAATTCTTTTCACCTACTTCTTCAAGCTCGGAGGCGTACTGATCGCTACCTCGAATAGACTTCCTGAGGAGTTGTACTCCACTGACTTCAACAAGACTGAGTTCCAAGGTTTTGAGAGAATACTGAAGATGAGATGTCATGCCTTCGATATGGATAGTACCGAAGACTTTCGTGTGCTCATGAAAGACGACTCCTTGCAGCCCTATTTGGTTATCAAAAAGGATAATGATAACCATGACGAACGGTGGAAACAACTGGTCTCTGAGTTCACTGAAACGAGCGAGTTGTCTTCAACATCTTTTCAAAGCTACGGAAGATCGATAGTGATCAACAATCACAAAAATGGCGTAGCTCTTTTTGACTTTAGCGATATCTGTGGCGATTCCGCGTATGGGTCCAGTGACTATATATCCATAGCATCGCGATTTCCATCTGTCATCGTTGATCACATTCCCATTCTTACCCTACGTCAAAAAAATGAGGCACGGCGTTTCATTACTTTACTCGATGCATTATACGAGTGTCGATGCAAAGTGCTTTTGAGAATGGAAGTTGATCCAGAAGACCTGTTTTTCCCGGATAATAAAGCGGCAGATATATCGGACTCGAGGTCGAACAACCAGGCCATTCAAGATGAGGAGATGTATGCTAAAACACATCTAGATCTCTCTAACCCTTACCGGCCGAATGTCCAGTCTTACAACGAGGGTGCAAACGTGTTTCAGACCGCTGCAGACAATACAACAGCAGTGAATCATCTCAGGACAAACTTTCAGGATACCAGTCGCTTTACAGGTGATGATGAGATGTTTGCCTATAAAAGAGCTGTTAGTAGAATCTACGAAATGAGTTATTCCGCGGTGTGGAGACTGTCTGACCGCTGGATCCCGAATGACGCTGCTTTGCGGCCCTGGGAAAGCGTGGAAGAAGATGCAAGTGGTCACTCACCAGACTCATGTTCACCAATTACTACAGGTAGTGATTATATGGCTGAAGAGAGATTCAAAAATGCTCCTGTATTCAAGGAGTATAACTTTTGGTCTCTAGGAAGATGGAAAAATAAAACGACCTGGGTTAAGGACGAAATAGCACGACGGTGGATGAAGGGCGCTGACAGATCCTAGCTTCGATACAGACATAAACTATCATGGATGCTTTCAGCACTCTATGTTAAATCTCATATCATTTCCTGATAAAAGATTAAGGCTCAGAGATATATAAAAAAAGATTTACATGCAATGATTTTTCTTGGTAAAGCGCAAAAGAAAAATGACAACATAATTCATATATTTAAGGGACACGTTCGGGTACCTTTAGTGGATAATACCTTCGCTTTTTCAGGGTATTGTAAGAGGCGCTATCTAACCGCTCAAATGAATGAAACAATATGGAGTATATAAAAATAACAAAGGTGGATGACATAATATTGCATCGAAGAGGCATCTCTGTCGCAGGTACTTTACATCTAACAACTCACCACTTGATCTTCACTCTTCCATCTTCGTCCACTAATGGAAAAGAAACCCAAAGGAGTATAGGGATGCGAGAGCTCTGGTGCTGCTATCCCATGATTGAAAAGGTAGAATTCAATAAGGGATCAGCCCTTCTTTACTTAGAGGGTTATGACGTCGATAATTCATTGTGCAGAGGAGCAAATCTGCGCATAAGATGTAGGGATTTCACCTATTTGGCATTTGACTTTCAGGATGTTTCTAAATGCGGCGCTGTTTTTGAAAGTATCATGAAGCTCACCTGCATTGAGAACATAGAGAAGGTATATGCTTTTATCTATTTGCCCATTCGCATCGAATTGCCGTTTGATAGTTGGAAAGATTATGATCAAACGACAGAATTCAAGCGACAGGGTCTCATCTTTGAGGGCGACGAGCCAAAATATAAGGGAGCTGGAAATTGGCGAATCACAAGTCTAAATAAGAATTACAAGCTGTCAGAAACATATCCTTCTTTGTTGGTGATCCCTAGCTCAATTTCTGATGCAGTACTGAGCCACTCTGTCAAGTTTAGATCAAAAAACAGATTTCCGACGCTGACGTACTATTTCAAAGAAAATGGATGCTCAATAATCCGATGCTCTCAGCCGCTGACTGGAATCAAGCAGAATAGATCGTTCCAAGATGAGAAGCTGCTGACCGAGTGTTTCAGAACTAATGGGAAATCAGACTCTATAAGTCTCATTGTTGATGCGAGGCCCATAACGAATGCTGTTGCGCAATCAGCACTAGGTGCCGGGACCGAAATTATGGATAACTATGAGAACTGTAAGCGAGTCTTTCTAAACATTGAGAACATTCATATCATGCGAGAAAGTTTGAACAAAATCAAGGAAGTGCTCAGAAACGGTGATATTTCCAGTCAGCTCTATAATCAGGAGTTACTTGTCAAATCTAACTGGCTGGAGCATATATCCAACATGCTGAGATCAGTTGATTTATTAGTGAAATCAATCCGATTAAATAATATGCACCTTCTTATTCATTGCTCTGATGGTTGGGACAGAACTTCACAAATAGCATCACTGGTTCAGCTCTGTCTTGATCCATACTACAGAACACTGGAAGGGTTTATTGTATTAGTGGAGAAAGACTGGTGTTCCTTTGGACATAAGTTCAATGAAAGATCCGGACATCTCCAGAGGGAAACGAAGTTTTATAACTACACATTGGATTCTAATTTCCAAAAAATCAAGCAATTGAACCAGCATTTCAAACATCATCAAAACACAAAAATGGAGAGCCCTGTTTTCCAGCAGTTTTTGGATTGTATTTACCAGCTTATGCGACAGTTCCCTACCAAATTTCAATTCAATGAAAGATTCCTGAGGCGACTGGTCTATCACCTATATTCTTGCCAGTATGGCACATTTTTATATGACTCTGAGAAAGAGAAAAGATACTTGAAGCTGGAGGAAAGAACCCGATCGGTGTGGGACTACTTCAAAAGCAGGAAACAAGAGTTCACAAATGTCGATTATGATGATGACAATGAAGTGGTTTTTCCAAACTATAGAGACGTGAGGTTTTGGTACCAGCTGTTCGGAAAAAGTGATCAAGAAATGAATGGTTTTTTAGACGTAGCAGACACAAATCCAGGTATAACGGGTACACAACAGGATGTCTCTGCTGCTTTTGACCGATATGTGTCCGATACCAAGCAGGATGGTTCTGATGATGATAAATATGTCTCCGATGCATCCTCTGTCTCAGTCGCTGAGTCTGGGATTCCTGCTACGAAAGAGTCCGTGTCGGAACAGCTTGTCGGAGACATAGAGGCTGTCGACAAGAAGATGGAACAGATGGAAATAACTCAGCCAAATTGAAGCTACAATTTTGCAACCTCGTTTTTCCATTCCACACCACACCAGGAACTGAGTTCAATGGCCATCTTCCGACATTCTCGGATCACATCAACATCGATTCCCAAATTACTCGCTCCCTTCAAATGTCCCTTGAGTTGAGGATTGACATCTTGCGGAATCAAACACGATATCACTATCATAGATGTTTCCTGGGCAGTCAACACCCCAGTGTACGACAGCAGCGGTGAATAAACATGCTGAATGGTGTAGCTCCATAAATCGGGGTACGAAGAGCTCATTTGACTGATCACTCTCGTACTCACTTTATTGTATATCTTCTGCCAAAACTCCCGTCCTCTAGCTTGCTCCGCCAAGAAGTCATCATAACTGTTGATGGCAAGCCTGTTGGGCCTGTCCTTAGACCGGAAATCCGGAGGGGTTGTGTCCCGGAGGATTGTCAGTGAATTGATAGCCTTTGGAAGACCGCTCAACGCCGCAGTCTTCAGAATACTCTCACGAAACTTCTCTGTTAGCTGAAACGTGTTTTCAGTAGCGGCGTATGGGCTGAGCGTGTGATCCATCTCATCTAATTTTGCATTATCATATTTCTCAATGTAGTTCATCACTCGGCTGTACAGCTCTAAAGAAGGGTTCTGTTTTAGGCCCTTCACGTGTAGAGTATAATGATAGATCTTTGGAATTTCCTGAGGCTGATTACAGACGGTCAAAGTCACGGTGGCTATCAAGAACCAGTAATCTTCCAGAAGTTTATTGGACGACAATTTGAGGAGTCTCTGGGGTGTCAAGATCATTTCAAGAGTTTAGCTGGAGTGAGACCGTTTGTGAATTAGAGTTCGGGGGCCGATAAAGCAAACACTCGTTCAAATCAATAATAATATTGATTGTAAATATACAAGATGGAGAAATAAATTTATCAGCCGCACCCTGTAGGTGATATTTAATATATAACACTAGAATTTACCCTTTAGCTCAGGAACAAGAGCAAGGACCTTTCCTGTTTGTATGTAAGTTTCGACATTTTTGACCACATACTCCTCCATAGACTTCATGGTCTCAACCGTGTGAGTTCCCATGTGAGGCAAAGAAACGACGTTCGGAAGCGAGATGAGGTCCGGGTTGGGGTTGGGTTCGTTCTCAAACACGTCCGAGCCGAAAGAGGCCACCTTGCCTGACTTGAGGGCTGGAATCAAAGCAGCTTCGTCGACAACAGAGCCCCTAGCGGTGTTGACGATCACCACACCATCCTTCATCTTCGCAATGGTGTCCTTATTGATTGAATGCTTCGTAGCGGGGTTCAAAGGGATATTGATAGAGATCACGTCAGACTGCGCCAGAAGGTCGTCAAATGAGACATATTCTGCTCCGTCCTCGAGCTCAGGAGAGAGTCTGTTTCTGTTGTGGTACAGGATCTTACTGAACCCGAATGGTCTGGCCCTGTCTCTTACAGCACGGCCTATTCCTCCCATTCCGTAGATACCCAGTACCTTTCCTTCCGGGTCATGTCCCACAGGAGTTCCTCCACACTTCGCAGTGGGCCATTTTCCGTCTCTCAAGTTCTGGTGAGAGAGCTGAAAGTTTCTGAGAGCCCCAAGGATCAGATAGACGTGGGTGTCAGCGGTAGCACCATCGACTAGCGACGGAACATTGGACAACTGGATATTGTGCGTTCCACATGCTACAGCATCGACCTGGTCATACCCTGCCCCATTGTGGCTTATCGCCTTCAGAGAGGTGTTAGCAACAAGAGCGTCAAGCAACTCTTTGTCAACCAGTCCTGTCCTGTAAACACTCTCGAAGGTTCTGGTGATGTAGTCCACATCCTTGAATTGGCCCTCTTTCAGCTGCTTGAGGAACTCCTCTCTTGATGTAGCGTCAGACTCCACTACTTCGACGTTGTAATTCGCAGCAAGATCAGTCCATGCCTGCTGTGCGTACCGGATTGGACCGAATCTGAGCACTTTCAATGACTTCGCTCCAGTAGACATTTCTCTATAAACACTCAATTGCTTGCTAACAGCTCTCACAACACTAAAGGGTCTGAGCATTTCCTTTTTGCAATCCTGCTCTCATCCAGAGATATATCTTGTATATTTATATTCCAAAGGAAAATCGCACCGCGAAATTTTGAAAAACCTTCAGACGTGCTCTGAACGGATAATGCAACATCCCGTATTCTAGAATGACTTCTACTACATTGTCGATAATCTACCAAACAAATCCCATCCTATCTTGGCCAAAAAACATCCCGCGCGCCACCCTCCACGCACTCATGTCCGCGATCGCAATTGAGGGTCGGACAGGTTGCTGCCCCAATTCGGAAAATTTATTACTCATCAGCCACACCTGACTCGGTCGTCAGCATTTTGACTCTGACGACCGCAGGTTACTATGCCACACCCGAACTGCCCCGAACGTAGTACTTGTCCCTTGCTTGGGCCAAGCCAAGTGTAAGATAGGGGAAAAAAGAGCCCCATCTGACATTTACGGATAAACCTCACTGCAGTTATTTTTACTACCCCTTCTATCACACAATGGAGACTACTCATATCTAATGGGAGTAACCCGAAAGCGACCACTTTTCTGTCCTGGTACGTGCTGTTTGCTCTCATTGTATCCTGAAAGAAAGCACAGCTTCCAGAGATGATGCTCCAGCCTACATCATTAACAGCCCAATATATAACAGCGCCAATATCAGCGCGTCGATCGGCCACCCCGCGATCCAGTAATTTTTTAAACATGGTAACAATTTTTTTAACTCTTCTTTTCAGAGCTCGCTCGGGGGTGCTCCCCTTTCTAACTGTGTCCTTCACAACCCATATATAACGACCTTACCTGCCCCTTTTCTGAAGTCTAATAGGGATAATGTCTCGCATATGAGTTCTGGTATTGTTGGAATTATAGCCAGAAGGCTTAGCGCTGACCAACAGAGAACAGCATCGTTTGAGCTGGTGGAAAAACTGATCTCAGACTGTGATCTTACGTCTGCCACCAATTACGTCTCTGATCTCTGCGATTGGCTGGAACAGAGTCCCGATAGTACTCCTTTTGTTCAATCAAAGATATATGATTACTGCTTCAGTCTTCTACAGAATTCTACAGTAGATCTGAAACCCATATTTCAGCTTTCGGCAGTTTTCAGCGATCTTATCAAGGACTTGGTTACATTTGTCTCCGTGCAACTTAAACGCTTCTTTACGTCCAATGTGCTGTCTTTTGATCCTCTGATAGTGAGGGCTGTAGGTCTCAATACAGTTCCTGACACTACAGAGGCCGTTCTACTTACTCCAGAAAGATGTTTTCAATTCTTGGAACAGCTTTTTATTTCAGAAAGTAACATTGACTCTGCTGATGACCTTGAAAAATTGTGCTATTTATATCTTTCCATTGAAGATTCCCATATTGCGCTTCTGTCTCTTCACGCACTGAAATGGAACATGGACTTTCTTTTCAAGACTAACGTTTCAACAAATCTCTTCTGGAAAGTTATCTTCACTCTTATGGAAACAAAGATAAGTGAGAAGGTTTATATAGGGTTTGTTCTTTGGCTGAGATTTTTTGGAGTTTTTCCACCTGCTCAGCTTCTGCAAAGTAGAGCTTTTCAAGAAATTGTTGCCACTGAATCCTACTGGGAGTACATTCGAGACGGAATGATCAGCTCTACCCATGACCAGAACAAATTTGCTCTCACCCTACTACAAAAGTCCATTCAATCACTCTCTACCAACCTATCATTAGAATTTATCAAATGGAATGCGGATGAAGCTAATAAATATCAAGAGAGCTGGAAAAGATTCTGTACCCTTTATGAGATCTTGGCTATTGAATGCTCGATGACACAGGCAGAAGCAGCTGTTAATGATGTTCTTGAAGTCCTATCTCCTTCATCCCGGGTTCCTATCCCCTTTTCACTTACACTTGTCTCTGCTGGGTTCAAGGCTCCCATGGAAACTATCAAGAGATTCTCCATGAACCTGATTTTGAGCTTGCCAAAAGAGAGCCTTATATTATTCAAGTATGATTTCACCTTTCTGAGATCAGTTTTCTTTCCGTTTGCTCTCACGGCTTCGCATTTTGATGTGGCTAAGAATGACGAGGGCAACCTTATTTGTCCTTTTGGGGATCGATTGAGTGTATTTGTAAGAGATTGTATATCCAGCCTGGTTGAACTAGAAGACGTGATTAAGCTTGTGGATATGCTACTAGATGTGCTGCTTCTCCAAAAAATGTCATATGATCCAGCCAGGATATTTATGTCCTACGGACTGCTTATGGGATTGAGAGCTAGCAAGCATTTAGTTCTGGGTGTCTCCCATCTTAATAAATTACAACAGTTGTTTGAAGTCCAGGCGGAAGGACAAATATTCCAGTCTGTTATCCAGACCATCAACTTGAAGCTTTTACTGTATACTGATACCCGCTTAGTACGCTTGAAGTCAATTCTGAGCGTCCTAGGTGTCTACGTGCGGTGCAATGGTTATAAAGCTTATGCATTAAATGAGGAATTCTTTCTTGATTTCATAAGCATTAATTTCGGTGAGAGAGAGATACTCAACTCATTGTTAGAGCTACCGGCAGATGAATCCATCGAAACACTGGTAGTTTCAACTTCCCTTTTGATTCAGACAAAGGCAGAGCTAGACTTGTTTATTCCAGAACTTCTGCAAAGACCTGCCAGAGAAGATTATCTAATGGAACTCCTTGATTCGGGCTTAGATTTCACTTCATTACTCAGAAGCCCCTTTCTCACAACTGGTTATCGGCAATTGTTCAACAGTCTCACAAGCAGCTCAGAAGAGTTGAATGTCGCTGTTTACTTAAAATCTGGAGCATTTATTTTCAATAACTATCTTCTTCCAGATGAGTTTTGGACCACAGTTGACCTCAATCCAGTATTTGAGAATTTGAGAAATACGCTCAGCAAAGCGAACGAGGAAGCTGAACTTGAGTATTCTGTCGAGCGATTTGGGTTTTTCACCAAATGTCTCTCGAGATGTATTTATAATGAGAATCTCCAACTCACGTTGAAATCAATTACTGAACTTATGAGTGGTGCTTTCTCAAACAAAGAAGGGCACTCTGACTACTACTTTTATAAAGTGCGAAGCAAGTTCTATAAATATGGATTGGAAGGAATTGCGTGTCTGGTTAAGATTACAGCTATCACAGATTCTTTCAAAAGCGAAATTCTCAAGGTTTCTGGATCATCTGTTAGATATTCTCGACATGATGCACATGAGGCAAATATTGCCCTCTTGGAGCAGCTCATTTCTGCAGACAAAAACGGTGAAGGAATGAACACCGATGATGCTCGATCCATAGTAGGACTGCTCGTACATATCTGGCAGGACATAGTTGATGATCGGTTGATTTTAACTCAAAGGCGTTTCCACCACAGCTTTATCAAGCTATTGATGAATCCCATTCTTTTGAAATTATCCATTTCTGACCAGTTCATTGCTGACTCTATTTTTGGCATAGCAACAGAACTCATTGATAGATCATATGCTCGCAAGTCTCTTCTGCCTATCTTATTCTCTGCCGTATCTGATTATCAATTATTGGACCCCTCAGTTTTTGAGAAAACCCTTTGGATTTCCAAGTTACTTGCCAAGGGATCGTTCTTGAAGCAAAGTGACGAGAACTCATTTCATTTAGATATTGTATTGGCAAGACTCTATGACTCACAGCTTTCTGTCATGGATTCTGATCTTTACCAAGACTGTTATGGGGATACTGAAATCAGCTACAGAGTCAAGATTGGACTTATCGCCGGCTCAAATAGATCTTCTGGATTTTCAAGGGCATTATGGCGTTATATTTTGGACAATGACGATGAATTTCATATGCTTACGCCAATCAAGCGCACAGATGCAATTGAACAATGGAAAAGAATTCAATTACTGAGCTTGCTCATTACTGTCTTCAGGGTTTTGGAAAAGAAGGATGTTATTGCATTCTCGAATGATGTAGTTGTTCCTCAGGTATTCAAGGAATCCAGTCCGCTGTGCCGTTTATATCTGGAGTGGATGATTTCATACTGCATATACTTATATCCAGAATCCCAGAAGGATATTTTCCAGAATTTTGAGGGGTCTATTTTGAACTTGAAGCCTACCATTCTTGCAGTGTACGAAAGAATTTGTACGCTAGTCTCAAAAGAACTCTCGAAGGATAACAAATCCCAGTTTTTGACCAAGTTCATCGTTGATGTGTTAATACCAGCTGCAACCTCAAACCGGGCATTGAGCAGACATTTCTCCGTATCCTTGATATGTTCCATATTTCTGGAACTGGAGGAAAAAGACTCAAAGCTCTCGCCTGATATAATGTCAATACTGGAGCAAGTATATCGGGTTGCATCTACCTCTGATGGATTTGGAAAGTATAGAAGTGGTGATGCATTGTTGTGGGATATCGCCGAAGACCTCACTCTCGTGGGGATCTATGGCGGTGTTCTGCTGAAGACGTCTGACAGGGAAATTGATTCAATATCAGAGAGTGACTGGTGCGCTTACACCAGTGAAAGAGAGCTGTCTATTCTAAATATCCAGATAGGAAAAGATCAAAGGGACAAGTGGGTCCAGAAGGAGAGAAGCTCAAATGTTAGAGTGGACGGTTATGCCCATGATGAAACCATAGCATCTTCAGTACTACAAATCAAAAGTGGAGCCTGGGCCACTGTCATGGAACCTGACAACGATATCAGGGGTTCTTCATCCGTCAAGCGATCTCCCCTTATAGTTGTTGGTTCTCTGGTCGATAAGGCTCCTAATTTGGGAGGCATTTGCCGATTATGTGACGTTCTGGGAGCTGGTTGGCTTACACTTAACGATCTCAGTATCAAAGAAAGTCGTGAGTTCAAGGGTGTGGCGGTCACTGCCGACAAATGGCAGCCAATGCTAGAGGTTAAAGTGGAGGAGATTTCTGAATTCATGAAGCTTAAAAAGAAGGAGGGGTATACTCTTATTGGCCTAGAGCAGACCGATAAATCTGTCGAGCTTAACCATGATCTGAAGTTCCCTCTCAAATCTCTCATATTGCTAGGAAAAGAACGTGAAGGTATTCCAGGAGATTTGTTGGCAGAATTGGACATGTGTGTTATAATCAAGCAAGTTGGAGTTGTGAGATCCATGAACATTCAAACTGCCACGGCAGTGATAGTTCAGGCATATTCTTCGCAGCACTGTTGATATTAGTGCTTATATTATTACATAACAGTAAGAGATTGTACGAAGGTATCACTCGGTCTTGAGCTCGTCGTATGTCTGCTCTGCTATATCATTCAAAGCAGCGACAACAACTTTTGCTGTTTCCTCGATCATCTCCATAGCTTTGAATAGAACTAAGGAGGAAAACCCCTTGTTTCCAACTGTAGAAAGAGCAACAGATCTGACTGGAGGAACTATCTTAGAGGAGTTAAACCCAACACATAAACCATGTTCCAAGACTTGTTCTTCTTCTAAAGAGGGATCTATTATGACATTTTGACCAACAACTCCAGCTACAAATAGTAAAGTGGGAGTAAAAGAAACATCCCGGGAAATGAGGTATTTGGAAGACTCCCAGTCGTCAGAAAAGGACGGTTCTTCTTCGATTTCACGGTCATTAGTTGTAGAGGTAAGGAGAGGAAGTTTTGTTGTCTTCAATGCTAAATAGACACCCATTGAAGTCAAAGTCAATAGCGAGTAGAGCGTGTAAGATGATGTCTTATAGTCTGCTGGAAGTGATGGCAAAAAAATGTCAATGAAAAGCTGGAAATAGTACTTGTCAGTGAGCCTCAAAAGCTCGAAGTCGAAGTTTTCTATCAGTGATTTCGTAAGGAGGGTAGAGAGGTCAAGCGGAAGCGATGAGTCGTCTCTTGAGCCCTGTATATCAACGTCAACAGTCAAAAGCTCGTTCATATTACTGGTCCGTATCACTTTGGCCTTGATACTAGTTATACACTCAATTCCATCAACGGTGTAAAGTCTAGAAGAACCATAAGAGTTTGCGAGGTAAAAGCATGAGGCTTTCAAGGATCTAAACTGATTAGGTTTTCTAGCATCACTACGTATCACTTTGGATCCTGTTAGAGAGTCGTAAAGATAACATCGCTCTGCTGGAGACAACACCATGGCCCCTGTAATAGCTCGGTATACTAATGTAACTCATCCAACACATCTTCAGCCCAAAGATACTCGAAGAACTCTTAGCTCAAAATTATAAAGGAAAATTTGTTGCTTACTTCATCCACATTTTGCAATGTGTTCATACCAATCTAAAAAAAAGTACTCTAGGTTTGGCGATAGAGAAAGCTTAGGAGGGATCCGGTTCATTATAAGAATACTATCGTCTCGTACCATCGAGAATCCTGATTTCTCTCACAATGGATAAACAACTGTTATCTTTCGAGAAAATCAAGTCAGATTTACCACAGAAGGTTGACGCTGATTCTGTTAGTTCAGCTCAGTCTTGCTTTGTTACCTACCTTACCAATATTCAGATCGCTCAAGAGGATGAAAGACAAGTCCTCTCTAACGATGAACTCACTTTCCTACTGGATCAATTAAACCAGCTTCTGGATCACGTAACATCTACATTCAATGAAACTACTGAAGTTTACTTTCTATCCGTCGTCATAAATAGACAAATCGCAAGAGTTCTATCCACAATCATTTCCCAAATGCTGAAAAACGCGCATGAGAAGTTTAGTATCAATCTCATCAACATCACCAACAGACTTGCTGTAGATATCTTGGATGATGGATCCAAGAAGCTAACTATCAAAAATAACTGGTACTCACCTTTGAAACACTTAGCCGTCATTCTACTGCAAGGAATCTTCATCAGTTTTGGAGGATTTTTAAACGCTACCAAAGCTCCCCTTCTCACAACTCTGTACAAGCATCTGAAAAAATGCCACGATAACTATAATATAGCTATAGAATCGTCAGTTTTCAGGGCAAATTTCTTCACTGACATGACTATGTTGATCGACATAATCCTGGCTTCAGACAATAGCAGCACCACTCTCAGCGACAAGACATTCAATAGACTTCTAAAACTCGTCAAGAATACCACTCAGACGGATAATATCACGAAACTGTATACATATCCCTTGGTCAGCGTTGTCCACTCATACAATATTTTAACTTCGTTACTAAAGTCTGACAGGTATATTCTCTCATTGAATCCTAAAAGGTCTTCTCTGAGTGTCACAAATTACATGACCTCAATAACTGCGTATATCAACGAGCTGATATCGGTTATGGATACGGATCACAAAAACTTAAGACTCTCTGCTTCTAGAAACTTGTCCGATTTGTTTGTCTTCATCTACATTACCAACTGCTCTACAAATCTGGATTCCAATAAGTCTCTTGAGTACCTATTGAGTATTCTGGTTTCAAACTACATGAAAGAGGGGCGTTCATTAGAAGCTAAAACGGGTCTGATTGAAACTATGGTTCAATTTATGTCCAAAGCGAATCTGTACTATCAAACAAATAGCGTTGGTACTTCCTACCGCACTGGGGTAAACTTCGTGAGTCTCAAGTTTTTTGATACATTGAACGTTATATACCAGCACATTTTCGGACTAGGCAAATTGTCATTTCCGTTTAAAGTCTCATCTAAGGAGGGGCCATTCACCGTGGTCACGAACAGCACCGGTCTGAATGATGCTAGCATTGTATTGAATCAGTTGGATGAGCTATACAGATTTCTTTTGCGCGAGATCGACTCAGATGTTAATAAATTCATTATATTACAAAATCTTGTTCTAGGCGAACAACCTGAAGCAAAATCTATCAAGTTACTGTCTGTTGCTGATATATTTGCAGCACCAGACTCTTCAGTTGAAAACCAATGGTACGTTCTTTCACTTTTCAGACTTGTCCAATTGTTAGTGCAAGATCTAGACCAGTATGTTCTTTCGCATCCTGACGGATCCTCAGACTCACATGCACCACTAATAGATCAGATATCTTCTAAGCTCCTGGGCCTATGCACGTACAAAAATTTTGACATTCGAGTTACCGCTGTTCAGACATTGTTGGAATTCATAAAAATCAAGCCAGAATTATCGTTCAATATTCTCAATGATTCATTGAACGAAGTTCTATCTTCTGTTGAAGGTGAACAGGAAAACCAGAAGTTCTCGTTCCATAAAAATCATGGGCTTTCTTATCTGATCGCATCCATATTGACTACCTTGCCGAAGGAGTATGTCAATTCAGATTTTGTTCTCCGCGTATACTCCACTGCTACAAGCTTTCTAAAGCAGTTTAATTCATCTTTGATGACTACAAACTTGTTTGGGAGTGGTTCGGGTACCTACATTTCCAATTCAGGTTACGAAAAGCAACTAATCAGTTGGATAATGCTCATGGGTGTGTTCAATTCTGCGACAGAGCAAAATGGTATCTCTACGAAAAGGCTGTTTTTCCTTGAAAGTTCTCAGTTCATCAGTATCTGGAAACATTTACTAGCTCATTCTGTCCCATCTGATTTTGTGCAATTGCACTCAGAAGGAGGGATAACCAGAATCATAAATCTGAACGAGATCATGAAGCTCGTGGAGATAAAGAACCATTCTTTGGTTTGCCTTTTGAGCTTTATAAACTATTCCTCGTCAGTGTTCCAGGGCTCACTGCCCCATCTCTCTCGCAGGCATACTGTGAACAGTCTATTGACCCCAGAAGTTGCTACTCAATTGATTCAAATAATAAACAAGAGTCTAACTTTTGTGAGCAACTTAAGATCTCAGCTCTCAAGTTCCACTAGCGTTCCTCTCAGTCTAGACCGAACATTGAACTTGAACAAGCTCAGAATATTCCAAAATTACCTCAAACTACTTCCTTTCATCAATGTTAGAAACGAAATCAATTCCTCACTACTTGTGGACGTTGTACGACAATTCAGTGACATAACTAGGTACAATTATCCCTACGCAGCAATTCGAACCTTGAAGAAGACTGAAAGAAATACCATAGCTGGAAGTACTGACTATGATATTTTCAGAGTCGGAGACAGACTTCATTTTGGTCTTACTAGCAAGGCGCATCCATGGGGCGTGGATGAGTTGCTCATTAAATACACAGAAACTGGATGGCATTCATCCTTGTCTCGTTTCTTTGATGATACACAAGAGTCGTTACTGAGCCGTCAGTCTTCTGTCGCCAAAACACTACGAGTCAGAGACACGGATACATTAGTCACAGTATTTGATGATACTTTAGAGCCTATGGCTGAATGTACAGCTCAACACTGCTTCCTGAATGACTACTTAATGATGCTTGTCTGTCCTCCATCTTTCTTTGGATACTCTACTACGCAAAAACACCCAGTTGGCGAAGAAACAATGATAGTTGATGTTTGCATTGAAATTTTTTCCCTTTCGTTTCCATTCCTTACTTCACAAGTACAACAGTCTCTCATAGAGAGCTTGAATACATCGATGCACCCGAGATTGAAAGATGCGAAAAGCAATGCTACCTTGTCCGCTGAAGAACTGGGGGAACACATGAGACAGAAGGCTATAATTGTGAACTGTACTTTGGCGATCAATGGGGCTCTCATTTTCATGAATGAACACAATAGAGGACAAGTCACAACCAGCTCGTCCAAGTTAAGTCTCTCTAAGTTAACCGCATCTATTTTGATCGAGACATTGAAAAATATAGAGAGCATAAACAAGCTTGTCATGGAACTGAACTCGGAAAGCATTGCTTCCTGTTGCTCGTTGCTGGATACAAGCATTGAAGAGGCTCTAACCACACAGGTATCAATAACTATCAAGCATATTGTTGACAACCCCGATCCTTCATCAAGGGCGTTCTGCTCAAAAATTTTATCAATATTGGCCCAATATTCCAATCTCATGAATATCACCACCATATTGGATGTGATTCTTCTTTTGATCAGTGACCCTCACCCTCTGGTACACAGAGCATCATTGGAGGCTCTAACAACAATCATAAGGAGTCAATCCCAATCCGAGCTTACTGGTTCATTATTAACCAAGATGATGGCTAGTCTTGAGTACTGTTGGATAAATGACTCGTTTGGCATAAATTCGCCAGTATCCGTTGTCTCTAATGTGAACTATGATAGCCATCACAGCTCCACTGTTGCAGTGAGCAAACTTGTAAGAGCAATTATCAGTGCCAGTGGTCCTGCTATAGCAAATTGGAGGGAGCCAAATAAGATTCGCCTTAAAAATGTTTTGTACGGGCTGATGAATTTTGTATCCGATGATTTCGAGCTTGTTTCGAGAGAGCTTCTTTATGCTCTTGAAGAGCTGGTTGTTTTTGATGACCAGCTCATCTCTATCGATGCATATACTAGTTTCATTGAGTTCCAAATTGTCAATAATATCAGGATCGGTGTCTCCAGTAGAACCGTGAATATAGTTCCTACTGCATTATCCAGTATTGATTCTGCGTCGTCAATGTTTCCACTAACTACAAGCGATGTGAACTGGAGAATTGCTCTGGATGCATTATATCAGACTCAAAGGCTACAGTCAGGTAACTCTCTTATCTTCGAGGATAAACTTGAAAGATTCTTATGGCTTTCGTTGGAGTACACAAATTACCCATTGATTGAAGATCTGTTAATAGGTCTGCTGAATAGTTCTTTTGAAAAGTTGGCTAAAGACAGATTCTTGTGGTACGGAAAGATAGTAAATTATTTCAACCTGCCAAAGCTTTCGCTACACTCCCCTCTGTTGCATATCTACAAAAAGAGGATCGACAGCGGTGGAATGTTTTTCAACAGGACAAATAATGCCTCTCTACATTCCCGACATCCTCAGTCCACTTTACCGTCAGTACCCTCTGATTCGGTGTTTAAAGATAAATCCACACAAGCTGATTCCCGACTAGATGATGAGCAAGAAACTCTTGCAAGTCCCGGTAACGAGTCCGCACTAAAGCTGGAAACTACTATTGATGACTCTAACTCAAAAGATGGTGAAACAGGTTCTGAGCCCAAATCTATTGATATGCAAGATTCGAGCTTATTCCAGCTAATGGTTTTAGAAGGTGAGCCCACAAAATGGAGATTCAAATTCTACCTCTTACAGTTGCTAAGCAAGCTTCTCGCGTTTGCAAGAACGGACACAAAATTCAATATCTTCCTGGCCTCGAGAATCTCCGATATTGTGGCTATAGCTGTAGTGTGCTCCACCTCAAGCATTTATAAGATGAAAAGTTCTGCGCTAGCTTTACTGAGCAGTATAGTTGACCTCTATGGGCAGATGCCTGATCCAGTGGAGCCCGATGCACATATTCTGGACCAGCAGCAAGCTCAGATCGTTACCTCAATTATTCCTGCGTTTTCCAAAGATTCTAACATTGAGCTCGCAGGTTTTGCGTTGACTCTGGCTTCGAATTTGATAAGCCGAGGGATTACCCCCATCACTGAGAACAACAGAATGATGAAGCTTTTAGTTTCATCACTAGAGGAGATTTCCATATCAACTCCCGACAAACTTGACCAGGTGAAACATACGTCTTTGAAAATAGGAGAAATTCCCGTCTGGACAATGCGGTCTCGAAACTACATCAAGATTAAAGTGCTTCAAGCGTGGGCGCGGCTCAAAATTGATTGCTCTGGGGACGACTCTCAGCTTCAGAGAGTCCTACTCAAGTATTCGGGCTTGCTTGTTCCCTTGTGGCTTTATTCTTTGAGAGACTTCGCAATGCTAAAATATGGTGGTGAGTTCTTCCCTGAAAACTCAGAAGATGTTGACTTGGAATTATATGAACAGAGCTGGCCGGATTTCATTGAAGTTCTTGGTTTGCTAGTTGAAGAAGATCCCTCTCAGTTCAATCACTTATTATCCGATGACTTGAACAACTTCTTGTTTGTGGTTTTTGGTCAGTGTATTGATTACCAAATCAAGAGCTCTTCTGGTCCCGTTTTGACTTCTCAATCCGCAAGTATGAAGAACTTGAAGGCTCTCAATCGGATCTTGAAGCTAGGAGGAGGACTGGACATGCTGTTCACTGACCATGTTTTTGCAGAGTTTATTGATCTTCTTGACCGTTTGGTTACTGTTTCCGATTGCTCGTTTGCGGGTGGAATCGTTGAGCTTTCTGCAAATGTTTTCGAGAGCTACTTTACCTCGAATCCCGAGGATAAGTCCAATGAAGAACTCCATAACGACTTTGATAAGCTCTTTGAGCTTTTGAGAATCAACATGCTTGCAGTTATCAGAATCCTCCCATTTATTAGAGAGAACAATATCAACATATCGGAAGTTAATCCAATCAACGGACCAGAGCTGGTTTTACTGAAAAAGTCTTTTGATCTTTCACTTCAGATGATACAATATCTTCCTGATATTATTAAGGTGGATTTGTACTCTTGTGTGCTGAACTGCTTCGCGCTGATCTACGAGTTCAATAACGAGGAGATAATTATGTTTTTGCTTCCTACACTGAAAAGAACAATATTTCACCAAAGCCAACTAGAAGGACAACAAATAACACTGAAAAGCTTTTATTTGATGGTGAAGAAACATCTGAAACCAGGACGTAAAAGTTCAGTTCTAACTTTTTATGTCTTCATCAGCACTTTGAGAGACCTTGTGTTGGACGACTCTGAGTGCCAAGAGGTCGCAGAATACATAGTGGATGGTTTGCTGTCCGAGGAGACAAATGTAACAACAATGGCAACGCAGACGATCAAAACACTGGTGATCTCAAATAATGACGGCTCTTACGGGAAAGTTTTGCTGAAGCTTGTTCCAATGTTGTTAAATCTGGTTACCGGCGACGAGAAGGGAAAACTCAGTGAACCAAGACTGGTCCTAGAGGTTTTGGTTGCTCTCACCAAAAACCTTACGGATGAAGCCAAAATACTGGCTTCTTTGAAGCTCACTGTTCCTACCTTGATCTGGTTTAACAGAAAAAGTGGTAATAGTTATGAGTCCTATTCACATAACAAGCTGCTGGAATTGGTCAGTTTTTCTCCTATTGTGTTCAAAGAGTTCATAAACGGCTCTTGTGACCCTGCATTGAAGACAGAGATCGAGAGATTGGTCAAGATCACTCCAGTCTCAGCTGATGACTACGGCGTGGGAACACAAGACGTGACTGACAAAGGCTTGATGAGCGAGGCTCACATTCAGTTGAGAACATTCGGATGAAAAAAACAGATCATGTTTGAAGCTTCTCAGCCAAACACATCTTTTGATACTTGACATCTCCGTTTGTGATGAACTGAGATGTTGATGATGGTATTGCCTGAAGAATCAATCTCCATACATCTACTGACTTTTGCACAACGAGGTCTTGAGCCTTCAAAAAGTGTTCACTGGTGGCAACTTGTAAGGTATATCTGTGATTAGAAGCGGCAGTCCAAGCATTGCTGAGAACATCAAAGGCTCGGATCACAGCTTTATTTCTCTCCGCAAGGGTCCATAAATCATCCAGCTTCGGAGACAGAAAACCTTTGATCTTATTCCACTCCTCAAAGGGTAAATACAATATTTTGTTTAAGCCAAGGCTATTCTCGGAATCAACAAAATCTTTGCAGAACACCGTCTTCCACTCTGATTGAGAGGCTACCAATCCATCGCCAGCGTGATCCATACTGAAAACTTGAACCTCTCCCATCTCGGAATTCACTGGACTGGCTATGTCGAAATAGTAATCGCAGCTTTCAAATGGGTAAACAAGATCAGGATTATACTCATTCTGGTTATTGAACTGATTAGCATTTTTTGAGGTTACTTCAGTGACACCACTCAAAGATTTCTCTAAGGGCTCCTCAAAATCTGCAGGGAGCATTCCTCTGAATCCGCTTTCTACAAATCTCAATCTTTGATTGTCGTCCAAGAAGAAGGAAGATGGATAATGATACCACTCTCTACCAACGCAAACATTTTGAACAGAAACGGCTGTGGAGTTAGAGTGAGGAAGATGTTTGAAGACTTCCAGAGGAGCACTGTAATTCTTGATGAGGGACACAATTCTCAGGCTTGACACAATAGCCACCGTGAGAAACATAGAGACTCTTGAAAAGAGCTTATATGACTTTGTGAAAAAATTAGAGTTTCCAAACATGTTGGATATCTGAAATATAGCGAAGGAAGCACTCAGGGATATCAAGGGATAAATAGGGTACATGAATCTTTCTTCTTTATGTGGCTGTGACCAGAAAATTGCGCACCAGAGGACGATTGGAGACAGGAGAACTTTGGTGTGTGTGAGACTAAACTTTTCGAACGTGTAAGGGGTTGGAGAGATCAGTCCCAATACTGCCAAAACAAATGTGACGTTGAAGTTGAGGACTAGATTCAAGATATAATAGGAAAGAGGTTCGACCCCAAATATGTGGGGGCCTGTTTTCTCGCTCGAGTGTATAACATTATACAGCACAATGTTCAGTGGGACAAAGGTTGCCTTGTCATAAAAGAATAAGTCTGTTTGCGAAATAGCGAAGCCTATGGCAATAAGCGATGTAAGGCCAAGAGCAATGTAGGAAAAGAGGTCTTTGTAGCATTTTCTGAAAATCAAAGTGAAGGAAGTGTAGATGAGAAATGGCGCAAGCAAGACAAGAGCAAATGGCCAGCCAACCAAACCTCCCAAAAGGGTGAAGAGCACAGCCAGGGTGAAGTGTTTGCGTTTAGTCACAGAAGAATCATGGAACATATGGTAAAGGAGCTTCAGGCTGTCGTCATGATCCTGTTTCTTAGCCTTCGAGTTCAGTTTGAGTTTCTCATTTAGACTGTCGCCTATCTTCAATGTAAACCTATCGTACTTGAGATAATTGATGATGGAGGCCGTGGCCAGCATTACGAAGGTCATACTGAATGTCGCAGGAAGAAGACTTATGCCTGCGTGAGACATTCCGGCGTTGAATATCTGACTCACCAAAAACCAGGACGCCACTTCGTCCGAGATGTACTTCAAAGACCCCGCTAAGGTGAGCTCTGCCGTGGCAACAAGAAGCGAGATCAAAATCCGAACAAAGTAAAACGGTAAGTAGGGTGGGAAAACAAGCTGATCAACAACAAGGTGTAGAAATCTCAATGGGTAACTAAGCACGGCAAACGGCAGCAGGTAAGCCCATGATCGTATGGCATATTCGGGGGAATATTCCCAGGTCATCTTGCCAAAGTAGCGGGTCAGGAAGTTGAGGGGTTCCCAGTAATTGAACACCTCATCGCAATCAGAGATTATTCCAAAGAGAGCGGTGTATGTCCTGACTGCCAAAAGGGCTACAACTAGAAGAGGGTTGATTTTGAGCCCGAACATGGCTAGTAGACTAGCTGAGAAGACTGGGAACGGGTTTCAAGGCTCATATATGTGCTCTAGAGGCGGATCAGCAGAAGAAAAGGTTGTTCAAGTTATCATTTTTGAACGAGTAAACAATCATCACGGAGAAAAATAAAAAGGGCGTCGCACTATACTGATATGGCACGGGAAACAGCAAGATTAAGGAGGATACTTCTACCGGGGGTGTTTGTTTACGTTTCAGCCGGAAAATACGACTGGTAACAGTGCTGGAATGTACGGTGATTCACCAATAAATAAGAGGTTATATGAGTGAGGCGAGGTTCTATTTGGAGTGTCTGTCTTTGGAGTTTGCGTTCCAGAGAAATCCTTTGGAGTCGAGCTGTTTTCCAGTAAGAACCGTGTGTGGCGGATGGAACTGATCCTTGTCGCTGTAGGTGGACTTCACCTCCCACCATGGAACATCCTTCATGATCTCAGCCTCCCTGTTATAGTAGCTGAGGGTTCTTCTCACAATGTCTCTGTCCTGCTCGGCCTGGAGCAGCGGCGTGAGATGGATCCTGCTCCATAACTTTTCCCGCGAGAGCTCCACCACCTCTCTGTTACCCTGCATCAGCTTGTAGAACCCGTATGACGACATGGCCACCAAAAGACCGAACCACACAGTGGGTCTGAATCCTCTGGAAGGGAGGTTTCTTTTCCATTGGATCTGCTCATATCCACCGACAGGTGGCAGATCCTGGTGATGTGCCATATTGTTTTGATGTGTTTTGCTGACTACAACTGCCCTCTCCTAGAATGTCTGGTCTGCTTTAATATGTATTCGCCAATGCTGGTTACCTTGTATACATGTGTGCTAATAGTTTGTATTTTTAACTTGTCTCTGACTGGAGGATTCATGTCCCACGTTAAAAAATACATGGAATCCCCAATTTGGGCAGTTACCCGTTTTTTTCTAGAGCCACCCGTACACCACCCCAAATTTAAACCCACAGTTTAAATATGCTGGCTGGCTCACTTAACTGATATTAATTGACCTCCCCTCCCCAAACGGAGCTGAGCGTTCGCTGCGGTGGCTATATTACTTGTTGGGGGGATCTTTTCCTACGGTCCGAGTCGCAAAGAGCCATGTCTGTGAAGATTTCTGCGCGTTCCCAGGCTGAGCACATTCTCCAGAGCTACGACACGTTTCTGTTTGACTGCGACGGAGTACTCTGGCTCGGAGATCATCTGCTACCAAATGTGGTGGAGTTCCTAGCTTTACTCCGTTCCAGAGGTAAACAAGTGATTTTTGTCACAAACAACTCAACCAAGTCGAGACAGAAGTACATTTCCAAGTTCCAGAAGTTCGGTATCGAGGTGTTCAAGGAAGAGATCTTCAGCAGCTCGTTTGCTACCGCAGTCTACATTGAAAACATTTTGAAACTCCCAAAGGAGAAAAAGGTTTGGGTTTTAGGAGAGTCTGGAATCCAGGAGGAGCTCAAGGAGGCCGGTTATGTCTCAGTTGGTGGTACCGACCCCAGACTGGATCTGCCGTTGGATATAGCCGATCCGGATTGCATAATCAACAATCTCGACCCCAATGTGGGAGCAGTTGTAGTAGGCCTGGACACAAAGCTCAACTACACCAGGCTAGCAATGACAATGCAGTACTTGCTGGATCCCTCGATTCCATTTGTTGCCACCAATATCGATTCAACATACCCTTCCAAAGGTTTCAAACTTCCAGGAGCAGGTTCTTGTGTTCACACTGTAGCGTATGCTTCTGGAAGAGAGCCTTTGACCTCCTGTGGAAAGCCTAATAAAGGAATGATGGACACGATCGTTTCGAAACACCACATCAATCGTGATAGAACACTCATGGTGGGTGACAGACTCAATACGGATATGGTATTCGGCAGAGAGGGTGGGCTGGACACGCTCTTGGTCCTAAGCGGTATAGAGACAGAGCACAGCATCCACAAGCTCAAAGACTCTGAGCAGCCAACATACTATTCTGAGAAACTTGGCGATCTCTACGAACTGTTGGGTGATAATTAGTGATAGAGAACTACTTTTGTAATCTGCCCTATAGACGAAGGTTCCATCTATGTATCACGATGGGATCTCTAGATACACCAGGGCTGAAACCCTGGCTCTTGTCACGTGCATATAATTTCTTAGTCTAGCAAAACCACGACTCGTGCATTTTTTTTTTTTCACCAGTATCGAACTACTGCATAAGAAAGTTTCACATCAAATTATACGTATTCTTTTCACCAGAGACGTTTACTGTATAGTATCTCATTAGAACTGACCGGAACTCACTCTGTGGAAGAAGTCTAATCACAAGCATTTCAGTGTACCTAGATATGTCTGACGTTGAAGAACAAGTCCAGGTTGAAGAGGAAGTCGTCGTTGAAGAATCCTCATCGATCTCCATCGAGGACTGCTTGAAGAAGGTTCTCAGAACTGCCTTGGTCAAGGATGGTCTAGCCAGGGGTCTCAGAGAGGCCACCAAAGCTCTTTCCAGAGGTGAGGCCCAGCTATGTGTGCTATGTGACTCTGTTACTGAGAAGTCCATCATTAAGCTTGTTGAGGCTCTTTGTGACGAGCCAGAAGACAAGATTCCTCTAATCAAGGTCTCTGACGCTAAACAGCTCGGTGAGTGGTCGGGACTCTGTGCCTTAGATAGAGAGGGTAACGCTAGAAAGGTTGTTGGTGCCTCTTGTGTTGTTATCAAGAACTGGGGTGAAGATTCCGAGGAGAGAAACACTCTTCTAGAGTACTTCTCCCAGTCTTGAAGAGGGCCATAAAGCTGAAACGTTTGTAACACTTTAATCAAACCCCATTGACATAAAATGAGCGTAATATGTATAAATAGATTGACCAAGGCTCAACCACGAAAGTAAAAGTATATAAGACAACACCACTAAGGCTATTAAAAATAAAATTCGAGACTGCGAACAGCAAGAACAAACCAAAATAAAGCAAACCAACACCCCCATTAAGAAATCAAAAGAACAAACTGACATCAACCAAAAACAACTAATACACACCTTCTGCTGTCAGACACATGTAGAAATTACAATGTATGTTGTTGAAAACGACAAAAACCAACACAAACAAAAGAGTTAGTTGCTTTATGCGAATCGCCTCATTTCCATATCATTAAGATAGAGGACAGTCAAAGCTCAAAGTCCATTTCGTCCTTGAAGCCTTCTCCTTCCTCGTCCTCTTCATCCACAATCGCAGAACCATTCTGCGTTTGAGAAGCTGCTATGTTGTCTTCCTCATCGTCCTCAAAATCGACGTCAAAAAAATCATCATTGGAGCCCACAACTTTCGAGTATAGGTGCTTTGCCTCTGTGATTATGCCGTCATACGATATCTCTGTAGATGGCATGCTTGAATATATGATACCTTTATCTGGCCCTCGCAAATCAGCAGAATTGGCTGAGTCATCCTTTGAAGCACGCTCAAACACCTCATCCCTAACAACCCCAAAAGGCTCAATCGACGTGAATTGAGTAAACATCAGCTTGAACAGAAAGTTCAATTTCTCCCTTGGAACAAACTCCTTAAACGACTTTCCAACCTTTAGGGAGTTGATGACCGAAATGTTCCCATCGGGCTTGATGATCACATCATCATCGTTTAGATCGAGATCAAATCCTCCATTTTCAGACTCCCTGAGAATACTCTGCTCCATTTTTTGAAGAGCTGTCTCAAGATCTTGTCTGCCCTTTTTGTCCTTTTCAATTGTCGATAAATACCACAGACACTGTCCTGAAGGGCAACATCCAGATCCAGAACCGACAATGATGGCCTGAATTGGAAAGCGGTTTGAGCAAGATAAACTGTTGGGAGGGAAAACAACAATAGCAGAAGACTCACCTTCAGAAAACCATTCTTTGCAAGACTTGCTAACAATAGCAATAACCCTTGTGATTTCGTGTTTTCTTTCTGGAACATGACGAGCACCTGGGGGGGCTTGAGAGGGAGAGCAAATAACTTTCTCTGTGACCTTCACCGTTGTTCCGTCAGTGAATGTAGCTACCTTAGTATCAGGATTAAACGATTGTATAGCTGAATCTAGTTTATAAGTGGCCCCAGCGACAGCTGCAGATCTGCAAAAACCCTGTGAAATCTCTCCAGGGCCTCCAAATTTGGAGTATAATGCCGGAAAGTTACCATAAACATTGAATGATATCAAGTAACGTCTTACTCTTGATAATCCGGAAACGGTTCTAATATGTGGCGTTGATGATAGACCTAGAGTGTAGCATAGCTCATTGATTTGAGCAGAACAGAGTTTATATTTCTCCTCGATGAATTTTGTGAAGGGTACTGATTTGTACAGTTCTAATAGCGCTATGTTCTCGGGGGAATCATACTCGAGAACAAGCTTCATGAATTTCATGAGCTGCCTTTTTGCAGCTAGTGATAAAGATTGATCGGTAAAGATTTCCTCTTTTGAAGAAGACATCTTACCAAACGAGTCGTTTTCAAAAGTGTGAAAGTTGCTTATGGATTGGAATTCAAGGTATCGGTATACTCTCGATTTGATGAGCAAGGACAACAGATCTGACCTTGCGAATAGGATTCTCGGTGTAAGATCAATGCTATAGTCTTTTGAGTTAAGCTGGTTGGGTCTAGGGATATAGAGTAGTGCTTTGGCAAAGCCGTGGAAACCCGGAGTGTTCAAGTTAACGTTATGGCACCAGGCCTTTATCTGTTCGATTGTCAATGTAGATGAAGTATCGCCATAATAGGGGTTCGAGTCCACGTGAAGTACATTGGACCCTTGCCATGCTAGAGCGGCCGCGAGAATGCTCTCAACGAGGCCAGTCCCACAAATCAAAACATCGCAGTTTTCCGGTGTAAGATGAAGAACCGGCTTCTCTATACCGGCCAGTTGCGGGATAACAGAGGGTCTGCGCGTGTTGGCGGTGGAAGGTCTTCTTTCAGCCATTGAGGGACGTCTTTCGGCCATTGAAGGCTTTCTTGCTGTCTCTACAGTGGAAGACGCCATTATCTAAACTGGATTATCTGGAGGCGGGAAAACAAAGCTGTACCTGGGTTCGATGCGAGACTAGTCAGCGATTCTTCAAAGTCAGAGGCTGACTCACGGAAACAATTCGGCCACGTTGGACCAGTCTTTCACACGCTGGGCTCGCCGATGTCCGTGCTCTGCCACTTCGTCTAGGATAAGCTCACGTTTCACACGTATTGGGGGCTCGATTGCTGCTCTTTAAGGGTGATTTGTATGTAATTTGATGTAAAATAGGTCTCGTTACCTTTTCTATTTTGTTTTCTTTCTCCAGATTATTCCGCCGCCATCTTCTTGACAAAGTTTAGAGAAAAAAAAATTTTCCTCCCTCACGAGCTAAACAAAAATCTGGCTGCAAATTAAGTACAAACCAGAAAAAAGGGGGTGTGGTGCACGGATGTGCAATTGTTTTTTTTTCTTACCGTCTTTTGTGTCTTACGTAATGTTTTATGGTTTATTATTTGCTTTATTTTTTCTCTTTCTGTATGCGTAAAGAATAGAGTGTTGTGAGTTGCAATTGAAAACCGCTCTTTTCGACGTTGGACACACATGTTCGGTCACGTGCGCTTATGATTTACGTATGAGTAACAAATAATCAAAGTGTTTTTATTTCCCTAAGCAGAGGGTGTACGGGTTTGTGACAAAACCGAAAAAAATCGGTGAATTTTGCACGCCCTGTTCACCCTAAACGACTCAAGTAGGTTGCAGCTGACACAATTGGACAAAAACACAATGAGTGGACGAGCCAAAACGGCCACCACTGTTCTAGAAGACTTTGTCGCTGCTTGGAATGCTGAGCCAATTATAATTCTCGTGGAATTTCACGCGCCCGGGGTTGTGCGGCTGAATTGCCTCACTCACCCCTCGATAATTGGGATGACAACAAGGGTGCTGCAAAGAGCATAGTGAAAACAGATCTGATCCTGTTTGGGCAAGATCGATTACCTCAATAGAGATGGCTGCTTAAGCCGTATTGCGGAGGCAATCTATGGGGGGCTCCATAAGTCGCTGCGCCCGGTAGGGCCGCCGCCGGACCCCTTGTATTAGCTACCACGGCAAAAAGAAATCGAGGCAGACCGTTTCGAAGAGTAAGGGAGGTCCTGCAGTTTCTTGAACATCCGCCAAGAAGAAGGTGTTGTATGGGAGCAATCTCAATTTTCGGGAAGAGGTAACCAGGCGCCAGCATAGCGACAATCCAATGCCGCAGACGCTTTGAGGAAAGGCGCTGTGGCCGTTGCAGCGCTTCGTATGAGAATCTCCGTGAGTCCACTATACCTGTAGAGATAAGCTGCTCCTAGAAGCATTTGTAAGAATATCAAGTAATTAAAGAGGAGCAATCCGTATTAGGTATGAAAACATCCGGATTGGAATAAGAGGATGCATGAGCAACAATTAGAGCCGCAGGTGCCAATGCAATAAAATTAAGATTGCCGTTGTCTCGGAAAAAGTGGAAGACCGCTTTGAATAGTATGAAATTTTCGCTCCCTCAGTATGATCATATTGGTAGCGAACGATTGCTTTATATTGGTGCGCGGCCCCTCACTGAATTGATGAAAGAGCGCCACAAGAATATTCTCTAATAGTAGAAGCCAGAGCTACTCTATCACTACGTAAAGGTGGAAATGCGCACTGTGTCCCTGCTTTCTTCTCTCGCTGCAGTAGCCAGCTGTGCGAAGGCTTATTCGTCTGGATCTGCCTCAGCTACGGCCACCTCGTTCTATCCTACCAAGACTGCCGGATTCAATGAATCAATCTATGAGGATAGTATCTACAAACCACAGGTGTTCATCATCAACATGTTCACCCTGGAACAAGAACCTTTCCTCGAGGAGTTTGACTTAGTATACAACTTGACGGTTCCAGGACTGTCTCCTATCTACCCATACATCCATTGCAACTCCAACTACACTCTTTGCCAAGTTACCACAGGTGAGGGAGAAATCAATGCGGCCACCACCTTGACCGCTCTCAGCTTGAACCCATCATTTGACCTCACTGAGACTTACTTCCTCATTGCTGGTATAGCCGGTATTTCCCCGCTACAAGGAACCATTGGAGATGTCACATTTGCCAGATTTGCCGTCCAAATTCTTGAATACGAAGTCGATGCCAGGGAGATGCCTTCCAACTGGACCACCGGCTACTTCCCATACGGAACCACATATGCCAACCAATACCCAGAGAACATCTACGGCACAGAGGTTTTCGAACTGAATGAAAAATTGAGAGACAGAGCTCTCAAGTTAGCTCAGTCTGCTACGTTGGCTAACGGCTCCTCCGGAAACGCTCAATTCAGAGCTCTGTATGACTACGCCCCAGCCAATGCAACTCCTAAAGCGATTGCTTGTGATACCCTAACTGGAGACACATACTGGTTTGGTAAGGACTTTGACGAGTCGTTTGCTAACTACACCGATCTGATCACCAATGGAACTGCTACCTACTGCACCACCCAGCAGGAAGACAATGCCACTCTCGAGGCTCTTCTTAGATCTGCAGAATACGGTTTGGTTGACTTTGGCAGAATCGTTGTGATGAGATCTGCCTCGGACTTCACTTACGCGGACTACTACACTGCGCGTAACGAGACTACCCAACTATTCAACGATGTCTCCCAAGGAGGAATTGCCGCTGCGTTGAGCAACCTGGTCATTGCTGGTAAGCCATTCATTGAGGATGTTCTGAACAACTATGAGAAGGTGTACCAAGACGGATCCTCTTATGCTGCCGTCAACTACATCGGTGATATTTTCGGAACTCTTGAAGATGCTTCCACCCGTGAGTGGGGTCCAGATGCCTGGGGGACCGCTTAGGTGTACTGTCCCCTTCCCCCTTCTATGTGATACCTAACAACTTTTATTATCTTCTTGACCGTTTTCTTTTTATCCACTGATATCTTTCTAGTGGAACTTTTTGTTATCTTTTCAAAAATGAATCATTTCCTTACTCAGTAAGCTATTTAGTTAGTGCCTTGCCTTGTATTTTTCGTAGTGGCAAATTGGAAAGTTGCCTGCTGTGCCACACTTTGTAGACAGCACCGCCCCATATATGTGGCGGAGCCTGCAATTACTCCGTCCCCCTTTTTCCCCCATGTATGGGATATTTTTTTAGATGATCCTAACATGTCTGTCTGTCTTTCGGCCTGAGAACTAGTTCTTTTCTATGAGCAATAAGGGCATGCTACTGAGATGCAGCAGGAGGTGTCGACGTGGGTAGTAGATGCTCGCCAGAAGCTTTCAGAAGCACAGGAGATCTGCAACGAGGCCAACAGATACATCACATCGACAGCTGAGAGACTGACTATACGAGACGATAAGATACCGAAACTGGTGTATTATCTGGATGCCACGCGCCAGCAGCTACGGTTACTAGGGATCGTTAAAGACTCTCTGAACATGAGTCTGGGAAGCATTCTAGAGGAAAGAATCGACCTGAAAAACAAGATTGGGCAAGACCTCGACAGGCTTCATGCTATTACAAAGGTGCTAAAAAGTACCACGGTTGATAAATCCCTGAGCAGTGAACAGCCACCGCTGTTTGAGTTCGTCTCTGAAAGTGAGTTAGAGAGCCTTTACTCCAGCGTGAAGAAAATCTTGAAGGAGACAGATGAGCTGACTGCCGCTAACAGAACAAACGCCTTTCTGATCCGGTTATCGTCCGACCTCGAGAACCTCGATAACCAGTTCAACTCGCTCAGCACTCAATTCCAGGACCTGAAACTTGGAAACGTCACTAACTCAAGCGACCCATTGAACAAGCTGCTGGAGATAAATAATGACCTCGAGACTGACATGGTGTCCATCCTTGAAAGCTTCAACAATCACCTGAGCCAATGCGAGACTGGAGCTTCTATCATGAAAGACCCCCGAGTACCGGATAGTGAGAAGAAGGAGGTGCTCCAGGTCATTGAGAACGATATCGGCGAGCTTCCATCTGCCATGCGGTTTCTCCACAATGACTGCGACATTATAATTCAGAATTGTAAAGAGGTGCTGGAAATTATCAGTATTTTCGAAAACTTCTATACAAAAGTTGAGACCTTTCTTCACGATATGGGCAAGTACGGACAGGGAAAGCTTGTGAAACAGATCAATGAGTTCGTCGAGATCTTCTCTAACCTCAAGAACAAGCTTGAAAAAACGACTGGATACAGACACAACATCTGCCAATATATACAGGATTTTCATCAGTTCCTCATGGCATATCATGCTCTTATATTAGAGCTCAACCGACGAAGAGAGTTGAATAAAAAAATCGAAACGCTAATCGAAAGCTTTGAGGTTAACGTTAATAATTTGATAGCCGACGACTTTGACACCAGATTCGAGTTCTTGAACTTGAACGGGGATTACTTACCCCAAAATCTTGTAAACCCAGAGTTGATCAGCAAATCTACTCCGCGTGTGGAGATACATTTCGAGCAGGAAAATCTGCCTGAGTTGAGCGCGGAATCCATTTCTGATGCCTTGAAAAGCTTGAGCTAGCCGACATATATATACAGGGTGCTTTCTGGGCTGTTTACTGGTAAGAGCCCTCTAAAGTTTTGAACATGTCCAAAACTGCATCGGAGCTGAGCTGCTGGATTCGGCGATCATTTCTTGATCTAATTGAAACGATATTATGCTTCACTTCCCTATCGCCAACCATTATGATATAATTGTAGTCTTTGAGGATGGCATCTTTCGTTCTGAGTCCAACCGTTTCGCTTCTGGCGTCAAGATCAACGTGGAAGTTATGGTCATTCAATTTTGAAGGGTTGTCAAAGTCTACCGAGCTATTGCTTAGTTTCTCTTGCAAAGCTGTACAGTATTCAACGTGAGACTCGTTGACTGGAATTATCACTGCCTGTCTAGGAGAAATCCAGAACGGCCATTTTCCAGCGTACCGGTCTATTAGCAAGGCCATAAACCTTTCCACAGAACCGAAGACCGCCCTGTGAATCATGATTGGAGTTTCGGTACCTTTCTCAGCTTGATATTCTAGCTGAAACCTCTGTGGGAGCTGAAAGTCTAGCTGAATGGTAGCAACCTGGCTCTCCTTCGAATGACTATCTTTCAGAAGTACATCTATTTTGGGACCATAGAAAGCGCCATCTTTATCTCTAACCGACCAGCCACCTTTCCCGACCGTCTGGTCCAGGACCTGAGCCAGGTCAGCTTCTGCCTCATCCCACTCCTGAGTAGTGCCAATATGAGTTTCCGGCCGTGTGGAGAGAGTCATTCTATAATCTTGGAACCCAAAAACGCTGTAACAGAGCTTGATCAGCTGGATGGTCTTTGTGATCTCGCCTATCACCTGCGACTTGGTGCAGAAAATGTGTCCGTCATCTTGGTGGAACCGCCTGGCTCGGGTGAGCCCTGTCAGTGCCCCGCTTGCCTCGTTCCGGTGTAAACTGGACCAGTCAGACAGTCGGATGGGAAGCTCGTGGTGAGATCTGCTGAATCTACTAAAAATCAGGCAATGTCCAGGGCAGTTCATCGGCTTGAGGCCGTAAACATCATCGTGCCCATTCCCCCCGTTTCCACTCACACTCACATCGTTGCCCTCCACTCTGAACATATCCTCCCTGTAGTTATCCCAATGACCCGACGTTTCCCAAAGATCTTTCTTGTAAATAAGGGGAGTCACCACCTCTTCAAAGCCATGTTTTTGCTGCTGTTGCTTCATGAATCGAACCAGCTTGTTGAATATTCGAGTCCCGTGGGGAAGCAGAAACACTGACCCGGGTGAATGAGGATCAATCATATACAGCCGCTGTTTCTGGGGCACTGAACTAGAACTTGAAGTTACAGCTGCGGGAGTTTCCCCGAAAGAGGAGCATTGCCTTCGCACATTCAAAAGAGCCTGGGCCTTCCAGGAGCGATGCAGCACAGAATGAATTGTCCCCACAGCCAGCATCGTGCAGCAACCAGCCCGACCCTGCTGGTAACACAAAGATAATAGCAGGCAACTCCCCAAGTGTTTCTTCCTTATTGTAGAAGCTTATAAGAAATATAACGATCTCCATGTTTTAGGCAATGAAAAGAAAAAAAAAAAAAATAAAGAAACTGAGGTCGATTCCAGCAGGTGCAGAGATGTCCTGTCCATCACCAACCATCGTTGGTTCGTCCGCCCCGACATTCGTCACGGGAGTCTATATACACGCAGCAACACACAGCCAGCCCTACCGCTTCGAGTCATTCTCAGCCTCGCTCTGGCTCTGCTGGTCGCGTTTGAACTGCCGAGCCAAATCGGCACGTTTCTGTCTGTCCTTCAGCTCCTCGTCCCTTCTCTCCAGTTCCTCGATCCAGAGTCGCTCTCTCATGCGGGCCTTTTCCTCAGCCAGTTGCTCCTCGGTCTTTCCTCCACGAACAGCTTTCTCAAAGTAGAGCGATCCTGCCAGAAGAGCCAGAATCGTCAGCCCTTGCAGGCCAACTCTCCATCTGAACCAGAACTGCGCGCCTCTGGCATCTCCTGTCCGCACCCCCTTGGCAGCCAGAGCGACCGCGACACACGTCCCCAGGCAGCCGAGAGGGACAAGCGGCTGCTGCTTGGAACGAAATAAGATCTTTTCAAAGGGAGTCATGCTGTGTCTCCAGTGTTAGTACGGGCCAGCAACACAGCAAGGGTTACACAGAAAAAAATGGCACTCACTCTTCCAGACTCGCGTCCGCAGATGAGGGGTAGTTCTGGGAAGCCATCTTGTCTCCTGTTTCTGCAGTGCAGGCAAAACAGCAGAGAAACTAACAGACTCAGCTCAGCTAAACTGCTCAACTTGGTGCAAAAAATTGTTTCTTCTCGTACAAGAGAGGCAACGCAACGCAACGGCTCGTCATATTTTCAGCCGATCGACGCGTCGGTCTTATTCAGTCCATGCTGCGATGGCTCGTGTAGCTGTAATCCTTGGGGCTAACAACCAGACCCTTGCCCTTGACAGCCCCACGGTACACCGTCTCCAGAATATCAATCAGCTCCTGCTTGTCAGCAACAAGAAAGTTCAGCTTGTTGTTGTCGCCCGTGCCGAAATCGCACATCATGTGTTTGTTCCTGAAGAAGAACATTACCGTCATCGGGTCATACAGCTCGTACATCTCATTGAAGTCCGGGACGACGTCAATATCGCACAGGTACACTACCGCAAACTGCGAAACCTTGTCTGCTATGCCATACAGAAGCTCATCCATCAACATACACTCGCTGTCTGTGTCTCTTCCAAACCGGATCACTATCAGCCTGTCGTCCTCCGAAAGAATCGCCTGGTCGACGTGCCATCCTGTTTTGAGATGGGGTAGAAACACGCTTCCCATTTAGACTGTGTTTTTGCTACCACATACCTTATCACCACTCCAATCTACTGCTGTCATACATATCTTTTTATATATATTCTTCCTTTTCCTGCGGATGTCTCTTGTCTTGCATTGTACAAAACAAACTCTGTCGCCACAACACCCGTACACCATCATTCCCACTGAAATTATCTTGTGTATGCAGATACATACATAATTAAAGACATAAACATATATATATATATATATATATATATATTTTTTTTTTTTTTTTTGATTCGCCTCCTTTCAATTCGGCCCTAAAACAACACAACTCTGTTGTAACAGCTCCCTTGTTTCTCTCTCATTTCGGAAGAAACAAGCCCTCTGAAACAAGCGCCACAGCACACACTCCTGCGCCTGCACTGTTACAAACATCACCAAATGTCGGGCGCACAAGCTTATGATCCTTACAACCCTTTCAACGATGACGCAAAAGCAGAAGAAACGCAGAATGCCCAGTCAAACCAGAACCTCCACAATCTGCAAAACACCCTCCAGGAAACAGCAGGCATAATGAGAAACAACATCGAGGCCATAAACCAGAGAGGAGAGGTCCTGGAGGACATCGACACGAGGGCCAACGACCTGTCAAACAACGCGAAGATGTTTAACCGGTCGGCCAATCAGGTCCGGAAAGACATGTGGAAGAAGAACCTGAAGTTGAAGCTATGTCTGACACTTGTGATTGTCATTCTTCTCATAGTTATCATTGTGCCTATTGCCGTTCATTTCAGCAACTAGTGTTATCAAATCAAGGCTATATATATTATCTTATGTTCCAACTTGTAATGCTCTGTTATTTTACCAAAGCAACGTTCTAATGATAGAACGACTGAAATCAAACTTTAATTAGACTTATACGTGACGGAGTAACTATACCTCAGGTCGTCACTAACCCTACTGTGTCGTTTCACTCTGATGCAATAGCTGCTGCTGAACTGCCTCTTGAACGGTGGCATTCTGCGTCACCAGCTCTATAATTCTTCTAATTGTCGGAACGTTCAGCCACGCAGGAACGTATGCCTCCACCCTATGGAACGGACGCAGGTCAACGTGTCTGAAGGGATCCTCAAAGTGGCCTTCAGAGTTCAGCGTCTCGAAGAAGTCAGTAGCCCCTCCATTCATCTTCACCTTGTCTGCCAAAACCTTGATAATTTCCGGTGAAATCGGCGTCTCGTAGTCAGCAACATGATACTGTGATATCAGCTTCTGGATTTGCGCAGGCTTCAAGGCATAGCAGATCTCGTAGATGATCTCAATGTCCTCCGCAGTGTTCTTTCGAAGTTGTAGAAGCTTTGACACCTGAAGAAGATGCGCAAGATACGTAGATCCTTCATGGAAGTCGTGGCCTTTGCACCATTCTTCCAGTCTTGTCACATTGTAATTCAACTGCAATCCTCTTTTCCACGACAAAAAGTTTCTTCTCATGATCAAATCGTTGAAACACAACGAATCGACAAATTTCAACAACTCCACAACAACCTCATTAATCACTTGCGGCTCAATAAAGTATGCCTTCATAGACCAGTAGACATTGTTGAAAAACGTTAAAATATCATCCATCTTGTATTGTGGATTGTTCTGAAACACCTTGCTCAAAAATGGTGACGACTCGGGAGCCAAAAATCCCGGAAGAGCCTGCGCAAGAACAACTGCACTTATACATTTTTTCTCCAAGTCCTTCTGCATTTTCTTCATCCACATGTTGTAAATATTGTATGACAACGACTCGAAATCCTCTTTCACAACAGCTACAAGCTTCAAGTACTCGTCATACTCGGAGTCACTCATATCTTGACTAATGGAATCATTAGCCAGAATCGTCGACTGCGCATAAGCCACAAATGAATAGAGCTCATGCGTGTTGGTCAACCAGAACGCCCCGTGTGAAATCACATCATCATCCTTCAAGCCTCCAACAGTATTTTGAATAACAGATAAAACTTCTCCCAAAAATGCTTCACTTTCGGATGTTAAGCCCAGTCTCCACATATCGCTCAAAATAATAATGATAATTCTGGCAGGAAAAAGAACCTCCTTTCTTGTCAGTTCAGACGCAACAGATGCAGCCGGCAGTCTCAATCCCTTCAAAAGACCATCCACAGTTTCTTTGTGTAACGCCTTAGAATTCTTAAGCAAGGACCACAATTCAGTGTTGATGGCTTCCAAGTTAGTCTCATCTTTACTGGAGGTGGTGGTAATTATAGACGCTGGTCTAGGCTCATAGTATCCATTAGAGTTATGGGATACGCCAGGAGAGCCACCAGCAGGAATGACATTCCCTCTGGTTCGCTGCGGGGTACCCCCGTTTCCGGTTTGTCTCTGTGAGTGGACCTGCTTCTGTAACTCAAGCAGTTCATTTTTCAGTTTCACGATTGATGCGTTTAACGTGTCATTCTGCTGTGTACTATCATCCAGCGCTCTCTGGGTCTGCTTCAGTTGTTCCACATTATCCGCAAGTTCCTTTTTCAACTTATTCTGGGCCTCTGTTAATTCTTCAACTTGCGCTTTAGCCGACTCGTAGTCGATCTTATATCTGGCGATCTGGTCATTCAGCTTGCTCACATTCTCAGTGTGATCAGCCACTGTAGTATCGTATCTGCTAATCAATTCACCCTCTCTGCTCTGGAACTCTTTGTGTGCGTCCTGAGAACCTTTTACAAGGCTTTGTAGTTTTTCTATCTCCTTTGTCAGTTTTGAATTCTGTTCAATTCTAGAAGCCAGAGATTGAGTCAGTTCGATCACTTTGTTCTCCAAGCTGTACTGAACCTCCTTCAATCTGTTGACTGATTTTGCTTCCACTTTCAATTGTTTGTATTCCACCTTGGCAATTTGTCTACGGAAGCAGCTCTGTACAAAAACTATGGCCCAGACTCTCTTTCGGAAATTCTCTCTGACTAAAGTTCCCCTCCAAGCAGCTTGCAAACGAACTGCAGCACCCCTTTGTAGTCCCTTAACCAAGCCTTCTCTCGTCTGCACCCCACGTATGACAGCTTGCAGACCAATGACAGACTCTCTGACCTTTCTCAAAAGAGATCGAACCAAGAATCCTCTTGCTAGAGACTGTATCTTTGTGGATGCCAGCCGCTCTTTTTCTCTTCTTATTCTGTCTCGAGCGATGAACCCCCTTGTTAAAGATTGAAGCATTTTCAGAGACTTTATAATTTTCAGATACTCTTTGCGTTGATGATGAGCTCTTAAGTTCTTCTGAATGACTATAGCAGATTGTTTGATCTTGTTGGATCTGATTTTCTCCAGAAGAGCAAGGATTCCAGCTTTAAAGAAAATCTTGGTCTTTCCAGTCTGATATTTGTACTCATTGTTGATTGTTTGCTTCAGGATTTGCCTTGTCAGTTCAATAGCTTCCTTATCCGTTCCATTTCCTAGTAGAAACTGCTCTCTTGCACTTGAATGTAATAGAATAGAGTACTGTAGAACAAACTCCGGATAGGTGGCTCTCGAAGGAAATCCAGCACACGATATTTTGATTGTCTCTAAAACACCACATGCTCGCAGTTGTGATAAAACCATTAGTGGATCGAATTCCCAGGCCTTCTTTTCTTCATTGGGCTTGATACATCTAATATAGTGGGCATTCGTAGAGTTGATAGTGTTCATCAACTCAATCAAAGAAGATTTGAAAATCGAGCCCAAAGTCGGCTTTCTGTTAATGGTCTTTCCTGGTCTTGCTGCCGCAGCAGCACTCTGCTTGGCACTTAGCTCCTGGGCAGCCTTGTCAACGGTAGTCAATACTTCCTGAAGGAATGTATTGGTGGTGGCTCTCAAATTCTCTAAGTGACCGTCAGAGACGGTATCCCTGTTTTTCTCAATAAATCCTTCCGAGTCATAAGTAACATCCAATGCATAATGACTGACAATAAACTTATTTCTGCCGAATCTAGGTTTTTTGAACGACTTGTCATGGGGTGGTTTGACCAAAGATTGGTACATTTTCTCTACCCATGAGTCATCATTACCTGACGGGAGTCTCGATTCCTCATCAAGTAAAGATAAAATTCCCAACTTATCTTCGATAACGTCAATGCACGGCTGGTTATCGGAAAATTCAATAAAGGACCACTCTATTTCTTCTTTCACGTACTCCTCTTGCTCCAATTTGAAGACATGTTGCGTGAACTCCTGCTGCAACTTCTCGTTTGCATAATTGATACAAAATTGCTCAAACGAATTGGTATCGAAATGCTCAAATCCGTATATATCAAGCACACCAATGAAAGCATTTATTTTATTCTGAAGGTCAGGTGAACAAAGGTCAGAGTTGACAAAATTAACCAGCCAGTCAAACAAAGAAGAGTAAATATACTTGGCGACAGAATCTCTGGCAACTAGCGCTTGCTGGTGGTTCAGATTTGAGATAATCTTTTCGGAACGCGTAGTGATCTGCTTCTTCACTATCCACTTGGCAAACTCCACGGGGTTGAGTCCCAGTAGCTCGCAAGCTTTGACAAGATTTGGTTCATCCGATGATAAGATCGCATCATTCCTGGTTTTTTGAATTTGAATATTACCAATGTGTAACAAGGCGGCTAGAATTTTGAATATTTGATGTTGCTTCTCATCGGTTATACCAACTAAAGCAAGGGATTCACAAGTTTCTTGGAAATCTCTCGCATCATCAACATCTGCTATTTTTGGGGTGTGACCCTGGTTCAAGTAGAAATAATCCTCAGTTTTAGTTATTCCAAACTCTTTCTTGACAGCGGAGCTCAAACCTTCCACTAGCTGATAAAAAATATGATAATTCCTCTCTGATTTCGGCTGAAAAACTAATCTCGAGCGTTCCAACAAGTACGTTCTTATTCTTGCTCCAATGATAACAAAGCTCTTATTGAACAGAATCTCAAGATATTTACCGAATCTTGAGGAGTTATCGTTTCTGGTTGTTTTCGCATTACCAAAGGCCTCCATAATGGGGTTGGTGGCTAGAATTTGTTTCTCTGTCTCAGACATGCCATGATTATTGTTGTCAGAATCAACAGAAGCAAAATATCTCATAATATACTTGGCGGACACAGTCTTACCAGCACCAGATTCACCTGAGACGACAATTGATTGGTTCTGCTTGTCCGTCTTCATGCATCTATAGGCATCTTCCGCAATCGCGAATAAATGAGGCTCCTCCTCACCTCTTCGTTTCGATGCATATCTTTGGATTCTGTGAGGCGAGTATAACTCGTCGTTTCTGTGAAAAGGATTTGCAGCAATGAGCACTATACCTGAATAAGTATAAATACTGAACTGAGAATATCTCACTTTGATGGCATTCAAAATAGATGGCTCGTTCAAGTGTGAGAGTTCTGTAAGGTCTTCAACAGCCTCGATCTGATTCCTTAGCAACGGTAAGTCGGGGTTACCTTCCTCAAGAGAGTCAGTCTCAACACTGATTGATTTTCCGCCGTCATCGCTTTTTAGCGCAATCTGATACTTGCCGTTGTTATTAGTCACCTCAGTCACTTCAACTCCAAGCCATCCCTCATTCTCGTCAGGAATCCAGCAGCGCCTAGGTTACAAGCAAAAACTTTTGTCAGTACGCATATGCGAGTTAATTCAAAATCAGAGCATATACTTACGTTCCGGCTTCGAAATGGGTAGTCATTCAGAAGGTATGATTTGTGTTGAGTCAAACAAAATCTGCATATAATCCACAGACGTATTCTTTCTTTGAAAATCGAGAAGCTTCCTGTAGCAGTCTTGGTCTCAGAAGTACTACCCGAACAAGAGCCTGTTTCGTCTGATTGAACTCTTGTGGGTGATTAGCCCAACGTAATGAGTATACGCGAAATAAGAACAATCTGAGCTGTACAATAGAACACAGTCCAGTTCCGATAGGCGCTGAGTTTTGGCTACTCTTTCTATAGGCACGATTACGTAGAAGCAGTCCCTGTTTTACTCCTTGTTTTCATTGTGTCTTACTTATTTTTTGATTTGAACGCGAAAGAAATCGCCTCAAGTTACATCCGTCCACCAGTTAAACTTTACTTAAATGTCGGGGATGTGCATGTACACGGCACATTCACAGAGAGAACTCATAGACTTAGAAGTCTACTATAACGTCGCGTCGATAGTCCAAAGAGAAGGTCCATAGCAAACGCTTGATCTCCCGCTATCTTTGAGCTGGCAACACGTTACCGCCTTGCTCTCATTTCACATTTATGTGTCTCTTGTGGACTATATTGAATTCTATGCTCGCAGGCCCTGGATACAATATTACGTAATTGTGAAATCGTCATGGTTTGAGATCATTTAGCCCATAAACATAAACATAAGTGTCTTTTTTTGAGCTTTTTGTTATCGCACACCGCTGCTAAATGTGGCATAACTTACATGCCCTTGGGCAAGAGCATGCATACACTTTTAAAAAAAACTCGACCGACGCGAGACGCTTTGTCACGTTCAAAAGCTTATATAAATTAAGAAGCTGGCTCATATAAGTCAATGTAACGATCAGTCCCTGCAAGGCTTTCAAAATTAGAACTTCTCGGTTTCAAATGAGAGCAGGCAGCTGACTATATTGCAAAACCTGAACGCGATAGTGCGTTCTTTCTTGCGCTAGCGCTGTTGGCTGTAGGCAATATGCCTTTCAAAGTAATTCCGTCCTTTGGCCTCTCCAGAAAAGATGAAAATAGAAAGAGTAACAAATCCATCACATTGCTACCTCCGGAAAACTCCAACTCGCTCCACCTAGCTAGTTCACCGCTACCGGTGTCACAATCCTCACAATCCACACCTGCTACACCCGTTCGCTCTAATGCTCAGGCTTCACTCTCTAATGTTTCCATCCCTTCCCTTCTGAACTCCGGATCGATTCTCACACCGTCTAGAACTAAGAGTGGGCTTATAGCGGATCCCAGATCGAACTCACTTGCGAACACCTCGTCGGGCAGCAATACTGATGGAAGTAAAACTCACAAACGGTTTGTTTCAGCTCCTCATTCTGGTAACGATAACGCAGCTTCTGTAATGAACAAAACCCCAGATGGTAACGCAGCGCATCATCCAGTATCGACGGCCGCAAGTGAGGTAAAGCCTCCAGCTAGGTCTCTATATGCTGCAAGTACCAATTTAAGTACTCGTTTTCCTGACACCAACATAGAGCCCCTCAGACGAGTGTCTGATCAACGAATATCGCCACATATCAAGGCGCTGTTTGATGATTTGAGCGTATTGATAGCTGACAACTCGGAGCAGGCATTGAAAAATGTGGAGTCCGAGAACACAAGGCTGATAGTTGAGCTAAACTCTGAATTTGAAAAACTCAATAGTCTTAACAGAGAGCTCTCCGAGAATCTAGTCAATCTGGAAGGTTTCATTGAAGATATCAACTCAAAGGGAGATGATATCGCTAAGCTGGGCTCGAATGACCTCTTCAAGAATCTGAATGATTTGAATGCGAGACTAGAATCCGTCAAGACAGACTTGGACGCCAACAAAACGAAGCTCGATGGCTATGATCACGATCTGAAATTCGTGGAAGATGTCAGAAAAGCGGATATTATTCAAAAGGAGTATAGACGGAATCTACTACTTATATCAATCGGTATGATAGTTGTATTGGTTGCACACAAAGTCGCTTGAAGAAGCATCTCAAAACGTGTGTGTCTATGCATCAATAAGATGTTTCAAGCAATGTTCCATCTCCTCCTCGCTAAGGGAGCTTATATAAAGACATTTGGAAAGTATCTCCTGGTTTCTTTGGAAAACAAATAGTCTCGAATAATCGATAAATCTCAAAATATTCTTCAAGATTGTGCAGGTCACTCTTAGTTTGTCCACATTAATCAGTTCGTAATCTTCTTCTTCCTCATTCATATCAGGTGTCTTCATTTTGACGATGGTGGCCCTTTCTGCATTGATCGTTAAATCACTCAGCTCAAGAGCTATGAACGGAACAAGGCCATCGGAGACTTTCGAATTCTTCAGTTCCTTTCTGAAACTTGCGAAATTTCGGTCAGGACTAGTCAAATCCGTCAATTTTTTGAATAGCAGTAGATCTCCTGCATTCAGCTTACTCCAAGTCCCTTTCATTCCCTTTATTGTTGATGAGCTTAGAGCCAAAACAATTTGGTACATCGTGGCATAGTTTTGTATGTTCTTGCAGTTATTGGCTAGGTGAATAAATTTGGAGATCGTCAGTATCCTCAAGTCGGCTTTCTTGCAAAGCATGATTTCGGACATGACCCAGTTTGTTGTCAAGTTGAAACGTAATGTTATCAAGTCAAGTCCTGTTTTCGATGTTTTGTCTGCCAATAAACTCAACCACGAGTTGTAGGGGTCCAGAGGCTTGTTCCACTTGAGGTCAATTAACTCCTTCCAGTCAATTTTCTGTAACGAGTCCTGCTCTATAAGGGTAAATTGTTCAGCAAGGAGTTCCGATTCATAAGCCAAAATAAATGGCACATGGAAGCCTTCACGCATGGCTGCCTCCACACTCAGTCCTCTATCGATGCTCAAACTTGCTTTCGGTGTCATTGACAAAGTGCTGATATCAAACTTCGAAGGGCTGGATATTTCTTTCTCTTCATCCTCATGGCCTATTCCCACGTCTTCGGCTGGATCATGAGATATAAAGAGATCTCTGACTTTCCTTTCCAATTTTGACTCATCAATGGAGGATTCAGAGCTTACCAGATCAGTATTTTGGAATCCACCCTCGTTTTGGAGTTCTGGTTCATTTTCGGAATAAATTCCCTTTTGACTAATCAGCTCATCTTCATCGTTTAATCCTTCGACAGATCTTACCTGACCCCTTAGCTTGAGAAGAGCGTGGTCGATCGGATTACAATCAAAATTCTCATCAGGAATAGCCGCAAGCTCTGCAATCGCGGTCTGGGAGATCCCCGGATAAGGTAGAAGGCATGATTGCATTGGTGAAGAAATCATTGATACTGTTGAGTCACTATCTCCCAAATCGGCGTCATCCTCACTAAAAGGCAGGTCCGTTTTCTTTCTATGGAACCAGTAGAACGGTAGTTCTATCATATATTTGATGTTGTCGAAAGATTGAGGCCTATCTTCAATGTCGTCAAGCATTTCTGGATCGAGGAGATCATTTGAAACAGGGATTTCGTTGTAATTCTCCTGAGAAGGTGATGAATTAGCGACCCGTAAGTCACTGTATGATCCTTTTTTCCTCAAAAGGTGATGTTCCTCCGTCGCCGAAAATCTCTGGTTTCTTTTCTCCAAAGACAACTCTGAGTCGTACGTCATATACGACTTGCCAGAGAGGTGGCTTGTTCTTGATAAGGCACTGACAGAGAAACGATTTCGCAAATCCAAGATCTCATCATGGTTGTATTGGTGTGAGGATGAATCATCCAACGAGTCTTGTGCAAATGACTCCGGGTGCAATACTTCAGTATTCTGTATAGTTTCACTCAAACCTGCCTCTTGATTCTCTCTAGAGAGGAAGGATAATCTCTCCATCTCCTGTTGATTTATGGATTCAAATGACGCATTATCTTTCGCAGACATCTCATCGAGACCCAATACGTCGTTTGCTGAACGGGACACATCAAGAGAAGTGGACCAGTTCATTGTCACTGACGCGCTCTTGAAGGAAGGAGCTGATATTCTATTGATTTTGTCTAAAATCTCCTGTGTATCTTGATCTTCCGACTCAGATCTTCCATTCGGTATGTCCCACTCACTGACGTCGTTTCTTCTCTTCTTCTGTTTGGTAGGTGACTCATTGTCATAATCTTCACCCGATTCTCTCAGCTCGTTAAGGTTCAAACCAGATGAAAAGACACTGAATCTCTCTAGACTGTTCAGGAGCCTTCTGGAGAGAGTTTGTTTTAGGGATGAATTGCCAAGCAAGGCTTGATACTCATTAATCACTCTGGAGCTCAAAACATCCAGACTCTCACTTCCAATATGCGGTATTGCGTCATTTGACGGTTGATTTACGTTATGAGGTGTTGCAAGCTTTTCTGCGGCTATTGCCTGTTGCTCGTGATGTTTCCCGCCAAACAGGGAATGGAAGAAGTTTCTCCTGGTATGTCGCTGTTTCTGGGAGATAATTTGCAGATCCAAAACAGGAGTAGGGGCTGGCAGGTTAACTCTCAGATCCATTTTTTTTAGGGGTGTACAAGGGACAATACCCGTAACAGAACTCTCTTTGAACACGGCAAGCTGTCCATTGAAGGTGAAGCCGTTTTCTTTATTTTCGCCATCAACTAGCTCACTAATCTGTTTGACCCCCTGGATTGGTGTAGCTTTAACCTCTCCCAGCATATTTTGGAATAGGTTCTGTAAAGCTCTATTGTTAACCGGGTTCTCTGTCAAAGGGGGAGACTGGCCGAGGGAAACCAAGGAAGCTTTTGGGTATAAGATGAACTTATCTTTGTCTCTTCTGGGTGGTATAATATTTTTCACAGGTCTTCGAAGATTTGTCTGAGAGGGCCGAATCTCTACTGACGATGGTCGGATATCTTTGAGAGCGTCCATATGCTCTTTGATGAGAATGCTATTTTGACCTGATGACTGGTCCTGGGACATGTAGAGAATCTGTGAGCGGCGTACTGTCGGGTCAGTCAGCTGTCGGAGGCCTAGTACGGAAAGCCTCCCACTGGGTATTGAATCATGCGAAGGTATATCATAATGGAGGATATCGATGTCGCCCAGTTGATCAATGGATGCTGTATTCCAGTATATTTCGCACATACGTAAATATGTTCTTTTCAGATCGGTGATGGCTTTACTTTGCAGAGAACTCCTTGGACCTGTCAGTACTTTATGACGGGAAATCTCATTTGTAGCCTCCGTAAACAACTGACGGAGTTCAAAGTTTGTGATGAAATCGTCCTGGAAGTGATTTAAAAGCCAATGACGTAGCAACACAAACGTTCTGACAAGCGCTAGATTTCCTATGTGCATCTTTTCGGGGTATTCTGTAAGAGTAGCAGATCTCAGACACCATGTCAGCCGACATAGCACAAGTTCTAATAACGGAAGAGGATCTATGAACTCGCGGAATGTTAGAAAGAAGTCAACCAGTAGCTGATAGTCAATGACCTCCGGTGAGGTCAAATATGTAATGAGAGACTCTATAGTGGCACTGTTGAGCTTTCCCTGACTGATATTTGTTATTTGGGACAACGTAGGAGTGGGAAACAGCAGAATATTATCAAAGATAGGTTCATTTCGGCTCAAGTTCTCCAGCAATGCTGAGCTGTATGAGAGGTGGGTGTCAGTTCTTGAAGACTGTTCCTCAGAGCTGGAAGGTTCTACAGAGGTAGTCATGTTTCAAAAGAAAAGAGTAATCTTCTTCAGAGTCTTCTTTCCCGTAGTTCAAGCTATAAGCTTGAAATAAATAGGAGTTCACAGCCTCCTTCACTCGGGTACTGTGTTTGGCACTATGTATGAAAAGACAGTCCACCTTCGGAAAGGTCGAGCAAAGATATTTTCAATTCGAAGTCAATGACGCCTCCCTCGCTGATACTGATCCACCACTGAACATGTTGTTTACCCACTGAAAGGTTGCATGTTTACTTTTTACCCTTTTGCACCAGAGTCAAAAAATTGTTTACGTGTGCTACAAAGCGACCGGTCGATCGGCGTTAGGGCAGTGCTAACATTACCAATCTTTCATTTTCTTTTCCGCCCATACTCGTTTTAGTCTTAATAGCTGTTTCAATATCATGAATGTGTTTTTTCATCGTTTTCAACATCAGAATACATAGATAGGAATCACTACTTCTTAGCTTGAACAAAAATTGGCTAACATGCAAGCAAAATTTGCCAAAGTTACTCTGGCTTAGCAATGGCAATTCTGACAGCCTTCCATTGGGTGTAGTTGTCCAAAGCCTGTGAACCCATTTCACGACCAATACCAGATTGCTTGTATCCACCAAATGGTACAGATGGGTGGAAGTCGTTGTAAGTGTTGACCCAGACTGAACCAGCCTCCAGTCTGTCAGAAACATAAGCAGCAGTGTCCAAAGAGGTGGTGTGGATACCAGCAGCAAGACCGTACTCACTGTCGTTAGCCAACTCAATAACCTCGTCAATGGTCTTGAACTTAGTGACAACGGCGAAAGGACCAAAGATCTCTTCGCTGTAGACCTTCATGTTCTTGTTGACATCAGCAAAGATGGTTGGCTTGACAAAGTAACCCTTGTTTCCTTGTCTAGCACCACCAGTGACCAGGGTAGCACCCTCGGATTTGGCGCTATCAACGTATCCCAAAATCTTGTCGAGCTGCATCTGGGAAGTCTGAGCACCCTGGAAGGTGTTCAAGTCAAATGGATCTCCAACCTTAACGGCTTCAGCAGCGGCCTTGAATTCGGCTAACACCTCGTCGTATACTTCTTCCTGAACAAAGACTCTTGAGCCAGCACTGCAGACTTCACCAGAGTTGTAAAAGATACCAGTAACCAAACCAGCAATTGCTCTCTTGATATCAGCATCCTTGAACACAATGTTTGGGGATTTTCCACCTAACTCAAGCGTAACCTTCTTCAAGTTGGAATCGGCAGCAGCCTTCATGATGTGTCTGCCAGTGGCAGTAGATCCTGTGAAGGCAATCTTTTTGATCTTTGGGTGGGTAGCAATGGCCTCACCAGTGATCTTACCAAATCCAGAAAGAATGTTGACAACACCCTTTGGAATTCCAGCCTCCTTCACCAATTTAGCAGCAAACAGAGCAGATAGTGGAGTTGACTCGGCTGTCTTCAGAACAACAGTGTTACCGGCTGCAAGAGCAGGACCAATCTTCCATGACCACATCAAAAGTGGGAAATTCCAAGGGATGATCTGACCACAGACTCCAATTGGCTCTCTCTTCACATAGGAAAGGTGCGTGGACCCAGTATCAAGAACTTGTCCGTTGATCTTGTCGGCCCAACCAGCACAGGCTCTAATGTAGTTGATCACCAAAGCAACATCACCATGGGCAAGCTGCAAAGCCTTACCATTGTCTAGGGACTCAATGTGAGCGAGAGTCTCCTTGTTAGCCTCGAGCAGCTCAGCTAGGTTGAAGAGCGCCTTTCCACGTACAGCAGGGTCGCAGCGGCTCCAGTCAGACTTGAAAGCGGCCTGAGCAGCATCAACTGCGATATCGACATCGTCAGTTCTCGCCTCGTACACATGGCAAATCTCCTCTTCGGTAGAAGGGTTCAGCACTTCAAAGGTCTTGTGCTGTCTAGATGGCACAAACTCATTGTTGATAAACAAACCGGTAGGTTGCTCATACGAAAGACCATTAGGTAGATTGATAGTAGTCGAAAGGGGATATGACGAGTAGAATCTCGACAGTACCGGCTTCACGGCAGTCTTAGCAACAGTCGACGCTCTTAGCATTGTGGCAATGATCTAACTGAGAGTATGTCTAGAAAACTAAAAAGGTCAGCGAAGGAAAGAGTTGAAGCTGATTCGTTCCCCGCAAGGGAATTGTGCCTCCTTTTATACTTGTCTCAGTAGAGAAAAAAAATCCGTCAGCATCGCCCGCCCCCAGTCTCCAAAGATTGGAGTGAGTAAAAGTGGGGTAGCGGCAACATGAAAGAGGGGGTGCGGGGTGCTATCTAGGGTCTCGAGGTTGGAGGGCTGGGCGGCTGGCCGCAGCTCTCAGCTCACAGCACGCTGTCTCCTTTTCTGAAATGAAAGCGTTGAAGGAGCGCACAGTATGACCCCTGTTCGCTGCTGGACTTCCACAAGATCCTGGACACGTTTCGCTCAAAACCTACGCCATTACACCCCCACTTGCTCCGACTCCGGAGATGATTACACCCGCCCTTACCGCTGCTTCAGCCGTTCGCAGCTAAAGCCCCACTTGCTGTTTTGGGTCGGTGGGCGCACGCACATCACCCCTCTCTCTACCAAGCTACAAAAACGCGGGGGGCGGGGCCGCAAGGTCCACCGGAGAGTATCCCGCACATATGCACTACACAGATCCTGACACCGCTCGCCCCGAGCAATTCCAGCCCCGAACGCTCTCTTCAAAAGCTGTCGCGTCCCTAGCAGCAGTCCTTCTGGAGACCCACACAACAATCCAATCCTTGCAGCAACCATAACAGCCCATTGGTTTTTTTTACCACCGATATCTCGCTTGCTCAACTGGACACCCGCCCAGCATAGCGCCAAAAAAATAATAAACGCTGTCTGGAGGAGGGGCGGCGCGAGGACTGCCGGCTCTCTCGGAGTATCTTTTTCCCTGGAAAATACAAACTGCGCCACACTCTCAGCCACTCACACTCCCCGCCCGTGCCGATCCTCACCCAGTTACCCGGTTGCGCACCCCCTCCCCTCGCATCTCCCTCCTTCCGAGCGATCCTCCTGCCCCGACCCCGACCCCCACCCCACAGACTGTGGGGAAATTTGTAAGCACGGGGTGTGTGACTCTAAGGTACCACCACAGTACGCGATTGTCTCCTGAAACTCTACATTCTGCACTACAGAGCTAAGTTCCTCGTTCTACAGGACCTAATCTAACCTAGAACAACACAGTGTGACTGTCGTCACGTGCAGCAGAGAACCGAACTCACTGCAAAAGACCGACCTCGGTGAATACTTGCTTCGTTGTTCCAGCCTTCTCCAACTCTCTCAATGTCGCCTCATCTCCGAACCTCTCGCCTCCAAAAAATAGAGTGGGTACCCACTTACGTCCACTGATCGCTGTAAACTCCTCTTCTAGAATAGAGGACTGTTTAGCATCGATCTTGTCCAGCTCGATCACTTTCACCCTGTCAAAAACTCCGTACTTCTGAAAAACCGCCTGTGCATAATGACAGTCGGGACACCACGACTTTGATAACATCAAAAACTGGTTCTCTTTGATCAACTGCTTCGCTGTACTCGTCATCTCGTATTCCTCCTGTTTGCTAATCTTCAACGTCTACTCCTAATGCTCCTTCTGAACGGGACATTTCTAAAACGAATTGCCATCTTTTAGCGACTTGATTTTTTTATATGTTATGCGCCTGCTAGTTGTTAGCTTACATAATCAGGCCATGGTCTAGTTGAGAGTTTCTGTTACACGACAGAGAGTAGTAGTAGTCCACGTAGGACGCGCGGGTCTGTTGCCCACCAAGACGCTGCTCAACAAGGCTAGCTCGTTTCGAAAAGCCTGCTCCAGCATGCTGCCAATTGGTTTCAGTCCTACTACACCTTTTTACTATCTATCAAAACTAATTTTCATTCATTCATATATCACTCTCATCTACCCTCTAAAAAACGCTTTCTCTCCAGTGCTCTTCTCTCCCCACTCACGGCCAAACCATTCAGATAGTTGATGCCATGAAACCACACAATGAGGTCCATCTCATATTCCCTCTTCCAGCTCAAAAGTCCCTGATTCCCCTCATTATCCTTATCGAACCTCAAGTTCTTCTCGTACCAGCCTTCCATAGCATTCTTTTCGTATAGCCTGGTATATTCTATTGAAAATGCTTCAATGTCGTCATACTCTTTTAGATTGAGTGTGGTCGCCTCATCAAACGTGTCTGTTCGGTCCCCTGCGTCCGCACCTGCGCCTGCATGCGTATCGTTCTCATTCGGCCGTTCTGAGTCCCAGAAAACATAAGGATAAAGACCCTTCGATATAGGATTGACACGAAGGTCTAACAGCTTTAGAGACGACCTCAGAGATTTTGAGAACTTGAAAACAGACTCCAGGTCTTTGATATTGTTGCTCAATACAGTAAGCTGCTTCAGATAGCACAACCCCTCTAAACCTTCGAGGCTTGACAACTTATTGAAGTTGAGATTCAGATCAGAGAGCAGAGGAAAACCTGAGCTGAACTTCGACGGTAAGATATCCAGATTCATTGCTGACAGGTTCAGTTTCACAATGTTCGAAAAAGACGTCTTGTCGAACAAGCTTAGAGGAGGTAAAGTACCTCCCTTCAGACTGAGCTTTCTGAATTTGGGCAGCGTACATGTTTTGGCTATGATCTTGCCGGAGAGAATTGGATCATATTGGGAGCCTAACGATACTTTCGTAGTATCTTTGCTCAACCCGCTCACTTTTTCAAGGTAGTTCCTGTCTGCCTTCAATACCCTAAGTTCCTGAAACGGTCTCAAGTTCAAATGACGAAAACAGTTAGAGTTTATTGACAGTTTTCTCAAGCCAATAGCTTTGGCACAGTGGATTGATGTCAGTTTATTTCTATTGGCAGAAATCACAAGCAGGTTGGGAGCTGCTTCAAGGCCTTCAATGCATGTCAGGTTATTCCCATCAAGAATGACTTCTTCAAGAAACCCGAGTTTCAGCCTCCCAAAATCAATCTTGCCGGTTAATTTGTTATCAGAGAGATTCAAGTTTCTGAGTACTCGAAATGACTCGAGACCATTCAAAGATCTCAGCATATTAGACGCAACGCTGAGTCTTGTCAGATTCTGGAGTGAGATCAGCCCATCTAGTTTTTCCAGGGAGTTATGATCAAGTTCCAACATTAAAAGGTTTCTCAGCCCAATTGAGGACAAGTTTGTCAGCTCGTTATGGTTCAGTTTTAGTATCTGGATACTTTCAGGAACACCTTCTGTGTGAGCTATTTTGTTGTAGGACACATCAATAAACCGGACATTGGGGGCAAACTCATCAAGCCCACGTAACTTATCCAGACCCTTATCGGAAAGGTCTAAAAACTCTATTCTATTCCAGTCGCTGTCTGGGTAGCTCTCTGTGATGGCAGAGACCAGGTTGCTATTAGTTTGTGAAAACGACATTTCTTTATAATTTAGGTAGCTGTGCCCCTCCTCTTCTGATTCTTTGTGATGATCTGGAAGTTTGAACGACACCTCCTGCTTCTTGAAAACCGAAACCTTTTTACCATCACCCCTTCTGTTTTCCTCCTTCTCGAAAAAGTCGGATATCTCATCTAGCGCATCAATGGTTCCATCATCCCTCACCTCGACCGCTCTTTTAGGCGAGTGGTCCGAGCTAGAAATAAACCTCCTCAAGTTCTTATCGTAAACCTTTCCTTTATATCCTTCTCCTGAGATAAACTTCAAACCCTTTGGTTTCAGCGCGCGCTGTTGCTGCAATTCGAAAGTCTGTTGCTCTCTGATTTTGGGTGTGGATACCAGCTTGCTTATATTTTCCTTATCAGTACTGTCAAGATTCAGCTGCTGCTTGAGATCTTCCAGAGAAACAGTCACTTCGGCATTAGCAGACGTGGAGGAATGGGAGATCTTCTGCATTAGTGAAACATCCTGTCTTCCTTCCTTTGAAGATTCAGTATCAGATAGTCGGTCTTGATCAGACGCCAACGAAGCAGCGTCCGACGTGTAATCCGATTCCTGCTCATGTCCGTGGCTGGCGAGAGCGTCGCCCATCCTATCTTTGAGGTCGTTAAATAGAAAGTCGCCAGCACTAACCAGGGCATTCGTGGTTGCAGTTGAAGGAGCAGAAGAAGCGCGAACCTCTGCATCATCAGAAGTAAAGTTGTCGGAGTACGTTAGTGAGCTGTTGGTGTCCTCATCGTCTGAGATCACTGGGTTCCCTTGAATGCCAAGTTTTTTGTTCACTAATTTGTTATATACATTTTCTGACCCTTGAACTAGTTGCTGAACCTTGTCGTCGTTTTCTAGAGATTGCATTCCTGAAGAGTCGTCCAGACTAGACACATCTTTGTCTTCCAAGTGCTGCAACATATCGGTGAACTTTTTTGTAGTGTAGGTGTCCTGCTTGGTTCCAAAGAGTTTGAGCGGGGAGCTTGGAGTGAATGAGTCGTTCGTTTGGCTCTTCGTTTTAGATTTGTTGGCAAACGTATCTGGCAAAAAGTCGCGCCGTAAGTCATTTGTAGGTTCTAGTTTCACGTCATTCAGCTTTAGTTGCCCTTCAAACATCTGATTTCGGTATTTTTGCCAGTCAGCTTCCGCATTTCCTGCCATTTTATTTTGGATCATAGTGTTTGACTGAGCTCCGAAACTTAGATAGGGATCGGGGTGATCAGTATCCGAGTATGCAGTCTTCAACGCACCGTCTGAGTCTTGAGAACGCTCATCTGTGGGCCAATCCTGATTGCGGAGAACGTCAGGCATCCAAGAGTTTTCACCTGCAACCTCAGAGATATGCTGGGTATGCATGGAAGGAGAAGCTTGGTTGAAGTCTGAGTTCAGAGTGTATTTATTGCTTTTGAGCCGAGACTGTTTGAGCTCTTCTGAACTCATAGGAGCACAGTCCTCTGTTCGAACTGTATCGGAAGGCCCCAAGCCAATTTCGGTACGGCTTGAAGTGAAGTTTTGTGAATTAGTCCAGGACGAGCCTGCATCAGCGAGAAACTGGCTGGCTTGAGCGTCATCATCCACGGAAGCTCCGTCTGACATAACCACAGGCTTTTCAGTCTTCTTTCAGAGTGTGCAATGGCTTTGTTTCTCTCTGTTTGACTATATAACAGTTGTGTTCTTTTATTTTTTCATTATGTGCAACATACAGTAAACAAACATTACCAAGTTTTGAAAATAAGAAGCTATACAATCGAAACAGGAAGCATTCCTACACCGCCGCACAGTAAAGATCGACCCGTCGGTGAGTCGATTCCGCCTCGATTTTCTTTTTATTTTTTTTTTGTAGGCGGACCGTGTAGTATCTGAATGAAACAGGTAAACAAACCACGGGCGACATGTAAACAAAAGCAAGTTCAGTGTCGTACAGGGTCTTGAGATATATACCAACATTCACGAATAAACGGGGATCGGGAGGATACAGTCTTTGCTTTATATGAGCTGTCTATTTGCTGAGATTAGATTCATTACTTCCACATTAGTATAGAGGAGAGATAATTGCTTTGTTAAATAAGGGGTAGAGCCGTTGAACCTATTGCCGACGCTTGAACTGACAATGTCGTCCAATAATGAGAGGTACATCATCAGCTCATCACCGTCCAAAATGTTTGACCTCTTCTATGAAGACGGGCCTACGCCTTTGGTTGCCGGCTACACCCAGACAGCTCCAATGGCTCCAGTCCCTTCAGGAAGTGCAGGTAATACGAACATGACAAGCGCACCTACAAGTGGGGGTTCGGTATGGACTCCCTATATTGACAAGGTGTCTACGAACGGTCTGGGAGGTCAGAGCGGTGGATACAAGATGAGTCCGTCACATAACCGACACCAGGGCCTGCCGCAGCAGCAGTTTTCTCAGGAAAGTATATCCGCACAACAGCTACCAGCAACACAACACCAGGCACTCTTTTCATCACCCCAGAAATATGACCTCTATCCTGCACTAGTGCAGCAGGTACCCTCAGCTCAGAAGGTGCAACACCTACCCACCTACAATGCGCATGGCCAACAGCAATACTACACGGAAACTATGGCCTCGAATCTGCACACACCGCAAGCAGCTGAGAAGTCTTTCAGACTTTCAGACTTTTTTGTTGATACCCCTACTTTAATGAACCAGTATGACTTGAGCAATATCCTTGGTGTGGAAAACGAAAACAAGGAGAATGACCCCATGTTCGCTACGTTTGGCACTCCTATTGTAAACCAGGGAAGATCTTTCAAAACGCCACTTCATGATACAACGCATACCCCGCGACTCATAGGGTCAACCAGCGTTAAAGAACTATCCCTCATGTCCATGTCAGGTGGGAGCCAACTTCCGCTACAAAACGTCCACCCGTCGCAGCAGCAACAGCAACACCTTATTCAGCAATTGCGGTCTACTCCCAGCAGGTCCAACTACAAAACACCACTGCGAGATAGAGTTCAGCAACAGTCTTCTCCATCTACTATCATAATGACGTCGTCAGAGAGAACAGTCAGCCGTTCAGCTGGCAAACAGCGCGCTCTCGCGGAGATGTCTCCTACCCCGTTTGCCAAATCATCTGTGAAGGCAGCACCTTGCGAACTTGTCAAATGCGCTTCTTCAATGGAGCCTGTGATCGGTATTTTCCACCAAAAAAGACCCGAAGCATCTCCCAAGATGGCCAGCTTTTCTTATTCCCAACCCACATTCTCTTCTAGTACGGCCAAACGACGTCAGGGCGGCAATGCTAACGATCCAGGTAGGTTTCAGATCATCTTCACCGACATGAATACTCTGAAAGGAAATACAAGCGGCAGCAGGTCCCGAAAACATAAAAAATTGACGAGGTCTTCGACAACAAGCTCCATAGCAACATCCACTGCTATCGAGGAGCCATTTGATTCTGGAAGAATAAAGAAACGCAAACGAGCCAACACCCTGACTAAAATCAAGTCGGAGACCTCGGCATTATCTGAGCGCTCATCAATGGACTCTTCAGACCTCATGATGCAGGGTGACTTTCTGAAGGAAGAGCATCAGGAAGAAGACCGGTTGGATGATGAGGCACCGTAGTTTGCCCATAGAAGGATTCCCGCGTCAAGCTTTCGCTGGACATCACTTTTCTGATCTCTGCCATACATCTTTTTCTTTGGTCAATCTATTGAGTTACATAGAGTTACGGACGATTTTCATTATATTGTAATGCGTATCTAGAGGAGGGGCACCAACAATGTCACCTACGTCGAGGCCCTTTGGGTTTTGTGAACTTAACAGAGTCGCTGCTGTGGGGTTGGGATTCATGAGTAGTAGCCCCGAATCCTGAGAGGTCGATTTCTGCAGCGTCTCCAACCTCGAATATCTTTTTGAATTCAAAACCCTTGGATCGGAGCTCAACCAAAAGACCTCCTTTGGAGAAGGCGTACAACATTCTGTCCTTCACTTTTGAGCCTGAGGGACACGAATATATAAAGTACCACTCATTGCCAAACTTCACAAGACTGTAACTGGGGGTGTCTTTGAGCAGGGAATCTGGTAGGCCGCTGGGTTCGCCGACCACCTGCTTTGAGTGTAAGACAAGTGCCTTGTCATGATCTATAACCAGTGAGGCCAGCTCGCCTGCACCGAGAACCTTGAGCTGGGAGACCAGCTCTGGATCGATTCCAAAGCTGAAACCGTTCGATTCCTGGCTAACCAGAGCATGTTTTTGTCTCGCTATGCCTCCAGCGCTGAGGAGCTCCATTTTCTTGACGATTTCCAGAGTTTGCTCGTCGCCTGTGAGGGGATTCTCTGACTCCTGATGTCTTTTGATCGCTGCCCAGCCTTCTGCGGAAATATCGTCTCGCTCGTTTATGAACAGAATGGGATGGAAGAACTCTATTCCCAACTCGCGCATTAAAGTGTTCTTGGTGGAAGCATACAGCATTTTCTCCTTGACCTTTGAGTTATCTGGAACGTACGATATGAATATATGCTTGTCATTGGCCTCGTCATTTTTGATTACGAGATAAAGTGGTTCTGAGTCGGTCACCTCCGCATGCAAGGAGTCCAAGTCTTTAGAGAGATCCGAAGTACCTGTTACTGTTCTCACCGCCACAAGTTGCTCGTTTCTTATCTGAATCAGAAGTCCTCTGGATCCAGAGGAAGTATACTCTTTGAATGCATCAATGAGCTCAGGAGATGCTGGAGACACCAGGAGGCGGATGTTTTGTCAGTAGCTGAGAGCGAGCAAACCCCAGCCGGGCGTTCTAGT
>JAKTQX010000028.1:86632-129120 GCA_030559035.1 Ogataea wickerhamii
GGGGGGGGGGGGGGGGGGGGGGGGGGGGGTTTAGGGTTAGCTTGTATGTTGTTGTGGTGGTTAGACTGCTTGAGCACTAAACCCACACACAGTTTGTGCACGTCTTCTTCTTCAAAACGGGACGGGAAAAAACAGACACACAGACACACACGTGTCAGCACTGACGTAATCATCAGCTCACTTGGCCGAGACTTCGGCATTAACGTGAAAAAAAAAAAGCCCAGAACAACAATAATACAGAAGGAGCTTGATTTCACCGGTGACGGTTGCGTCTGCCAATTTGTGCAGCGGGTCACAGAGGGCTGTCTAGCAAACCAGGGGAGAAATTAAGTTTTTCTTCTTTAAGGCAGACCAGGGATTTTTATTTGTGATGGGCATTCAAAGCTCACACATATAGAAGCCAGGATTAGAAGGCGGTTTTGTGCCATAGATAACGCCAGAGAGCTCCACAGGAGACATCGTCATTGTTCGGACCTTGCAATACGCGATAGTACGGCGACATTGGGTGTTTTGTGGAGGAAATTGAGTGGCTGCAAAGCTCGGACCTCAAAGATTCACATCAGCGGGTCTGAATAAGTGAAATCCATGGAGAACGCAGAAAACCTGATGGACTCGCCTGTTTCGGCCTCTGTCCAGGAGGGCAAGCTGATCTTTTCCCCTGCGCCATCGAGTTCGTCGATGGCTGTTCTTTCACCCCCCGCGTCCCGGTACGCGTTCGAGCCACTGAATAACTCTTCTATTCTCCCGTTGAACAGTTCATTTCTGTCTCCATCAGGGTCGCAGCATGCTACAGGATCGCCGTTGCTGGATCCAACAAACTTGAGCTCCACTTCTGTTGGTTACTTGATTGACCGTCCCGATTCATCACTGCTGTTCTCGACCGAGAATGATGTGCCTGCTTTCGAGCCCAAGATGGAGCTTGTTCTTCGGGGCTTCACTGAGGACCTGAAAACTTTCACTAACTGGATCAAGCATCTTTCTGTCGAGGAGCAGAAGACATCGATGGATGTATTTTTGAGCAGTATCAACAATGAGGTGTTACAGTATGTTAAAAGCAAGGTAAATAACATCACTGTGACAGGATCTGCCAATAACGAGAGTGTACTTTTTTCTCCTCCGCATGGCAGCAATAATATATACCAATCTCACATGAGATCTGTGTCCCCGTTGTTAGCTGTGACGAGAGAGCCTGTCACTCTAGACTCGTTGTTGCATGAGGATCAACCGGTGGCTCCTGCCAGCTCGTCTTCTGCACTGGTACAGCCAAGACCCACACAATATGCCCCACCGCTGGTAAACCCGGGAGTTTCGATGAAAAATCTCACTGATAGACCTCGTTCGGCCGGGCCGATGAACATGGAGCTTTCCATGAGCTCGTTTGCTAACAGCGGGAGTCCATGGAGGCAGCAGGGCCAGCAGGGCCAACCTCAGAGCAGCCAAATAGCAAATCCCTCCATTCAGGCAAACACTCCGTTGACGCGAGTTTTCTCTTCAGAAGTAGACCCAGACGGTTACCAGAGACGTTCCACCGAGTTTCACACAACAGTGGTGCCCGGGCAATACGGCTTAACTACAAATGATTTTGCAGGACAAAATGCCATTAAGCTAAATCACTCGCTGAACACAATAGCTTCTAGAGCCAAGCTCGACTTCAAGCCCAAGGCAGGTTCTAGCGGAAACAGCTTGAGTAGCGTTCTCAATTCGCAGACAGGCATCGACGACAGAGGCAGAGCTCCGAACAAGTTTCATCTCCAGAGAGGAAGAGCGTCGCAAATACAATCAACATCGCTGCCCCCGGCTAACAGAGAATGGTCAAATCCCGGGCATCTGCCAGGAAAGCCGGAGTCTGCGACCATGCCGGGCTCTCCTGACACAAGAATCTACTCCCCCACCCCCCGTCAGGCGCAGGTTCCTGCATCGGTGGCTCCTGCACCCCCAAAGTCCCCAATTGGACGAGACATTGCGTCCAAAGCTCTTTTGCAGGATATTCCGTCATGGCTGAAGGCTCTACGGCTCCACAAATACACGGACAGTTTAAAAGATCTGGACTGGCAGAAGATGATCAATCTGGATGAGACGCAGCTGACCGATCTTGGTGTCAGCACCGTCGGCGCTCGTAATAAGCTCCTCAAATCGTTTACCTATGTTAAGGAGAACTTACACGAATGAAAAAGGCGGTTATGCTACTTTCCAGTTTCGGGCATAGTTTGATTTTTTCTTGTTACATGTACTACTTACCCTGTCATCAGTATCAGTAGAACGCCGTTTGTGAAAAGGTGTTGATATTAGAGACAGGCTAGGTTTTTCGGTTTCTCGGTTCCTTCCGATCCCAGTCAGTAAATGCACTATCAGACATATAACGAAAACAGTAGAGTGGGACAAAAAATTAATTTTTTTATTTGTAAAGTTTCTTTTTTTCTTTTTTTTTTGGCATCTTTTATTATATATATAGAAGAGTGAGCCCTTTTTGAGAGGAGTAGTCGATAAACAACTTGATATTAGTTATCAGCAACTCAAGTATCTGACTTGAGGCTGTCCAGAGGAATTCACCGTACAGCCCTAGTACCAACTCCAGTGTCCAAAACTACTTCCAGACCAGTTATCGGGACGATGTTGTCGCATATACTGATATTGGACGCCACGCAGTCTACTGAAATTCCTGAGTTCATAAAAGGGTCTTTCTCCCAGGACAGCGCTTGTTTCCACCGCTTTGGGGATCTACCGTCGCTCTGTAAGTTTCTGCTCACGTCGTTCAAATATACGCTTCAATACAACTCCTCTACGAAAGCCGTTGAGCGAGTCAGCAGTACCGGGGATTCAGAGTTGTCTTATTCGGTGGGGATAGTCATCAATTCTGACACAGGGAGCGGTGGCATCAGCAAGCCTGACAGCGGTCGTTTGGACACTCTTGATGTAGAGCAGCAGAAAGAACTACTTGTCTCGCGGTTCTCACATCTGAACGTTGCAGTGTTAACGGTGTCATTCAGCGATAGCGTCGCAGCGGTCGACCGTGCATTTGTGGAGGACCTCGCCTTCGTGTACAGCTCGATAAAGGACAGACTTTTGAGGATCGAAACGTGGGTGGGGTTCAACCTAGAGGCAGAAAAGAAGCTGGAGACGTCGGGACTAAATACAATGAGTGGTGTTTTGCATCGCTTCAACACACATTACGATCTAGACCAGCAAACGGACCTGCTCTCTAGACTAACGAAGGACATTGATTTCTCTAAGTTGATCGAGGTGCCGTATTCTGACGAGCACTACATGACTAGGATCAATGCATGGGAGTTTCCCTCGTATGAGTTTACGAGCGACGAACTGTTGTACTGCGGGTATCTGATGTTCTTGCAGGGGCTCGAAAGACTAACGAGCTGCACTAGTGACTCGGTACAGAAGAATAAGCTTTTGAGTTTTCTGTTCTACGTCAGGGACAACTACAGGAATGGAAACCCGTTCCACAACTTTAGACACGCCATCGACGTGCTACAGGCAAGCAGATATTTTTTGCGCCAGCTGAGCGAGAGTCCCGAGTTCTGTGTTCGATTAGGAGCCAAAGACAGTCTGGGGTTGCTGTTTGCGTCTATTGGCCACGATCTGGGACATCCAGGAGTGACGAATCCGTTCTTGACCGCAAACAAATCGCCGCTTGCTGTGACGTTCGGGAACGTATCGATTCTGGAGCAATACCATTTCATACAGTTTCGCATGATCATTGAGCCTTTTTTCAAGCTAGAGCCGGGATGCTTGGACCTCACAAAGAAGTCTATATTGGCTACGGACATGGCGCGCCACGACTTTTACGTGAGCCAGATTGACAAGTTTGCCAGCTATGACTCGTCGCTAGATCAGCTAGAGATGGTTTGCTGTTTGCTGATAAAGTGTGCAGACATATCCAACGTGTGTCGGCCGCTCAAGGTATCTGTAAAGTGGGGGCTTAGTCTGGGAGACGAGTTCAGAGAAGTTGCTCAGCTGGAGAAGGTTGTCAAGGGTGAGTCGACGACGACGGCAGTCTCGTCGCAAGCGCTGCTGATCCGCGGTATATCTCCCGAGGAAGCTGTTGAGGTTGTTCCTGGACTTGCGGGGTCGCAGATGTTCTTCATCAACAGATTTGCTTTCGAGTTTTTCAGCAAGATTTCCGCTAACATACCTGCGCTAGACTTTCTGGCGGGGCATCTACGAGAGAACGTTGTGTTCTGGGAACATACGAAAAGCCGGTCGGAGGCCAAGCTGGGGGCTGTTTAGTAGAGGAGGCGATGCTGTATTTTGTGCAGTGACCAAGGTTGGCCAACTTGTTGAGATATTATAGATTTTCCGGTGTGAGTGAGCACCAGGAGAAGATCTCAATAGAGAAGGAGCTAGTTTCAGTAGAGGAGGAGGAGGAGGAGGGTCGTGGGCCAGGGATTCTCGCCGAGTCAGTTTGGTGACTTGGCGCGCGACTCTGTTAAGCTGCAAAAAACCAAAAAAAAAAAAAATCACAGCAGGATTTATAGAGCGAGACAGAGAAACACACAAAAGTCAACCACCCCCATATATATCAGCTGGTTACCATTTCAACAAGAGACGCCCAGTGTGCCCCACCAACGACCAATGTTTGCTCCAAGACTGCCCCTCTCTGCCCACCTCAGACACGCGCCGAGACTCTTTGCGCGGCTCGCCGCCAGACCCGTGCAGCCCAACGCGTGGAGGTTACAGTCGAGCAGCAACGTTCTGAACGCGAGCTCCGTGGTGGTCAAATACTCGGACGGCCCCGTGACGCTCAAGTTCACGAACGAGCACGAGTGGATCTCTGTGCACCCGGACGGGACCACGTTTGTGGGGATCACGAAGTACGCCGCAGATGCGCTCGGAGATGCCACCTTCATCGAGCTTCCTACAGACCTCGTGGGCGAGACCGTCTCCAAGGGAGACACGATTGGGTCTGTGGAGAGCGTCAAGTCCGCGTCTGAGATCTACTCTCCGGTCGACGGGGAGATTCTCGGTGTGAACGAGAGCCTGGACGGGAACCCGGGGCTGATCAACACGGACCCGATGGGCGACGGCTGGATCGCCAAGCTGCGGGTCGGCGAGCTCAACAGCGACGATCTCCTGTCCGCGGAGGACTACGAGAAGCTGCTCGAGGAGCACGACGAGTGACAGTTCTGTGCTTGTAGGTAGATAGTCTGTATACGGTGTCTCTAAGCGCTTCCGTTCCGCTGCTGCTCCCTTTCCCACTCCTCGGGGGTCTTTGTCTTGAGCTGCAGAGCGTGCACTCCTTTGGTGGAGAGCTCGTCGTCCAGCAGCCTGTAGATGAGTCTGTGTCTGGCCGGCATCGGCTTGCCCTTGAACGCGTCGCTCACCACAACCACGCGGAAGTGCGACTCGGTCACGTTGGCTGCCCCACGCAGCCCCGCGTGGTGTGCGTGCTTCCAGGAGTCGTTGTCAATCTGCAAAAACGTCGGGGTCAGTTCCGTCTCGATCTTGGACTGGATCGTTGCCTGGATCGGCGCGTCGGCGCGCGTCGCCGGCGTCGCGAGCGTCTTGCTGAGGGACATCCTGAGAGGCGCAGAGCTTCTGAACAGCCGCAGAACCATGTAGTGTGAAAACAGCACTGCTTGTTCTTTCCAGTTCTCTCTCTCTCTCTCTACATGGTCGCTCGCTCTCGCTCTCTCTCTCTCTTTTTCTTCTTCTTGCTTTTCTTCACACAGCATCAATCCGGTGTGTGGTGTCCGGTGCTAGGAGTCCGGTGCTAGGTGTACACAGAAGTACATTAATTAATACATTATTAAAAGTAGACACTACAGAGCTAGGCAGCCAGCCTCAGTACAGCCTCAGCACAGCTAGCTCACACCGCTGTACAACCACTGCTCACTTCTGCTCAACATCCTCCTTGATAGACGCACTGTCCTCCTTGGCAGCATCGGCAGCACCAGTGGCGGTGTCCTTGGCGTCCTCCTTCGGAGTCTCAAAGGCCGCAACCACAGCAGCACCGGCAGCAGACACGGTTCCAGCTACACCAGCCTTCTTTGCGCCGTCTCCTTCCTTCTTTTCGTTCTCCTTGTAGTTCTTGTACGCCTTGGTGGCCTTGTCCTTCACGTCATCTCTGAACTTTTTATCGTTCGTTAGCTTGTTCTTGATTGTTTCGAAAAAACCCATTTTGCTGTATTATTGTCTGCTTGTTTTTCGCCTGTTTTCTACACCCCGAAAACAAACGCGACCCTTGGCCTGGAATTCTCCCTCCTTTTATACTCATCCGGAGCAGCTCGTCCTCTCGTCCTAGATAAGTCCACAACACACAATGTAGCTGCGGCTCTCTAGTTCTATAACCAGAGCTCAGTGAACATCCCCTCTAACAATAAACCAACAATAGCAATAACAGCTACATTGTTAGCGGTCTATTGAGCCACACACACCCCGCTGTTTCATTTCCCTCCACGGGGCGTATTCCAGGACCCCGCCGGTAGCGCTACCACGGGCAATTCCGTTTTGGGACACACATTGGCACGACGTCTCAAGTCCGCAGATCTGACATTGTATACCCTCTGTTATTCTCCTGCATGTCGCCCCAATTTGTGCGCTAATATTTTTTTTTTTTCGGCTTCCCTCTTGTTTGTTAAAAAAATCCCTGAAATTCTAGAAATTTTTAGTCCAGCCTTACTTGCGCGGTGCACGGGTGTCCAATAGCAGTTCCTCTTAGGGCAAGTTGTAAATAGAGACAGATCTCGACCGACCTGAAATCTTCCTGCAACAAGAGATCCTTTTTCTCTTGGTCTTGTGGTAGAACCTCGTCACCTGTCTTGAGCAGGGAATCTGGGTTCATAATCATACTCTTAAACACAGCGCACAGTCTTTCTGTGTCCTGCCAAAACGCCCGATCCCACATCTCTTCACCGCCACCACCACTTTTGCTGCTGCCATGCAAAGTCCGGGGAAAAAAACCCCTACAGCGACTCCTCGTCACCGCACTGTTTTCGGCAACACGAGCCCTAACCTGGTTCGCCTGCAAAGAAACTCCATCTACGACGGGAAGAAGATAATCTCGCCAAAGTTCAATGTCGTTCTGTCGGATTGGTCCCTATCCAGCATGGCGTCTTCAGATTCCCACGCCAGACACAGCGCCAACAACCACAGCGCCAACCTCAACGACGAGCACACAGGGTCGCCTAAACGACTGCGCCGCACCAACACAGCAGAACTCGACCGCTTTATCCCTTCAAGACAGACAACTTCCGGTAAGCTGTCCTCAGAAGACCTGATATTCCCGTCCAAATCCGCCCAGCCTTACCACCATATCGAATCACAAACCTCTAGGATCTATAAGGACACTGTTGCAGAGGCTTGCGGTCTCGAAGTTGGAGAACGGATCCTGCAGTTCCAGCCTCTGCCACCTGTCTCCAGAAAGACAGCAAAACCAAACTCAAACAGGTTCAAGATCAAGCCCTCGATTTCCACTGCAGCAGCACAGGCAAGAATCAAAAGGCTCCCGACATGTCCAGAAAAAGTACTCGACGCTCCTGGATTCATAGACGACTTCTATCTGAATCTTCTGTCATGGTCGTCTACAAACGTCCTGGCTATCGCTCTCGAGAACGCCGTCTACTACTGGAATGCAACCTCCGGAATGGTTGACCTCGCTGCAGAGTGCGACTCCATGGTCACCTCTATCAGATGGTCAGACAACGGCTCTTATCTTTCTATAGGACTGGACGACGGATCGATCGAGATCTGGGACATGGAGACAGGATCCAAGCTGCGTACAATGACAGGACATGAGTCCCGCGTTGGAGCCCACTCCTGGAATGAACATGTTCTAACCTCTGGATCTCGAACAGGCCAGATGTTCCACCACGACGTGAGAATCTCTCAACACATAATCTCAAAACTCAACAACCACTCTGCGGAAGTGTGTGGTTTAGAATGGCGCCCGGACGGACTCCAGCTAGCTTCAGGAGGCAACGACAACATTGTCAACATCTGGGACGCTAGGTCAACGGTCCCCCAGTTCACAAAGACTGCCCATAGTGCAGCAGTCAAGGCTCTGGCATGGTGTCCGACCCAGAACTCGTTGCTTGCAACCGGCGGAGGATCCATCTGCAGAAAGATCCATTTCTGGAACACCACCACTGGGGCCAGAATTAATACCATCGAGACAGAGTCGCAGGTGTCGTCTCTAAAGTGGGGCTATTCCAACGGGATAGGAAAGGAGATTGCTGCCACGCATGGGTTTCCCAACAACGACATCAGCATCTTCAGCTATCCCTCGCTGCAGAAGACGGGAGTTGTTTTCGGAGCCCACGAGTCGAGGGTGCTGCATAGCAGCTTGTCTCCAGACGGCACTACTCTGGCGACCGTTGCGGCAGACGAGAACCTCAAGTTCTGGAAGATCTTTGATGTGATTCACGACACCAAGGAGGACTCTTTGGGAGGGGGTGCAGGCAAGGACATGGGCAAAGTGATGACAATTAGATAGCATGTAAAGAACGACATTTGGCCTATTTGATAAGGATGCCAGAGTAGAAGTCCCACCAGGCGATCAGGGCCTGGTCCGCAGAGCCTGCGGGGCTTGCGGGGCCTGCGGAGCCAAACAGCTCGGAGGCCTGGCAAGGGTGGATGAAGTAGTAGGGTCCCAGCGACAACGGGTGGTCTTGTATGGCTATGGAGGAGGCGAGCTGGGAGGAGCCGTGTAGTTCGGGGAGCAGTAACGAGTGGAGGAGTGTCTGGTCAAAGACGAGCTTCTCCTGCTCGTAGTCTGGAGACGGGGAGCAGAGTCTGTAGATGCGGAAGTGGATGACGGGCCAGCTGTAGGCGGGGCTGTAGGAGACGACGACGCGGAGGCGCACGGACGAGTGTGGGTCGGGGAAGGAGGCTTGCACGAAGACGCAGGGCTGCGGTCGAGGAAGGCTGGTGTTAGATCAGTGGGTAGAGCCAGGGGGGCGGAGGGGGGAGCAGCGAAAGACTTACGTGGAGGTCGACGGAGCGGAGCTCGACGGAATCACAGGCGGCGCTGCTGGCGATGTGGGACACGAGACCGGGCACTGCGTGCTGGAAGGCGGCGGCGTCCATGCGGGCAGCAGTACAGATGTAGTAAGTAGACTCTACACATACAAAGGAAAGTGTTTTAAATTTATTTTTGATGCTTTGCTGCTACGCGACTAATAAGTGCTGGAATAAAATGGCTTACAGTGGTGTGTCTCTGCTCGATGTGTGAATAAATAGGGGCCCTGTCTCTAATCAAAGGCGAGCTGCTTCTTGATCTCGGCAATGGCCCGGCCCGGGTTCAGGCCCTTGGGACAGGTCCGCGCACAGTTCATGATGGTGTGGCATCTGTACAGAGACATGGAGTTCTGCAGCATCTCCCGTCTCTTCTTGGACGCCTGGTCCCGCGAATCCACCATCCATCTGTACGCCTGCATCAGCACGGCGGGACCCAGGTACTCCTGCTGGTTCCACCAGTACGAGGGACACGACGTGGAGCAGCACGCGCACAGGATGCACTCGTACAGGCCGTCCAGCTTCTTTCTGTCGTCCACGCTCTGGTAGTTCTCTCTTCCGTCCGCAGGCTTGGACGACTGCAGATACGGCTCGATGGACTTGTATTGCTGGTAGAAGTGGGTCAGATCCGGAACAAGGTCTCTGACAACGTACATGTGCGGCAGCGGGTAGATCTTGGTTTCTTTCGACACGTCCTGGTCGATTCTGCACAGACATGCTAGGGTGTTTCTACCTCCAATGTTCATGGCACAGGACCCGCAGATTCCCTCTCTACACGATCTTCTGAACGTGAGTGTGGCGTCCTGCTCGTTCTTGATCTTGAGAATCGCGTCCAGTATCATGGGCCCGCACTGGTTGAGGTCCACCTGGTACTCCTGGAGGTGTGGCTTCTGGTCTGGCGTGTCTGGAGACCATCTGTAGATCTTAAACGTCTTGAGCCTTGGCTCGCTTGCGCCGGTTGCCAGGGTTCTTACGTGGGCCAGCTTAGTCAGCTTGCTGAGCTGTCTGAATGGGAGTTTCAGCATTGTAGGTGGACAGGGGGGTTGCAGTCGCGACGAGAGTGGTGCTGTGCTGTTGTAGTAGGAAGAGCTGAGTGGTGAGCGTTTTTCCCTGTTGCTCTTGATGATATTCTCATAGAAAAAGTCAGAAATGGTGGGGGGGCAGGGTTACCCTATTAGTAAAAATACTTTTCTGATTGGCTGCGCTTGACCGTGAGTCCCGGGGTCCGGAAGCCAGCACAGAATTTCCGTGCAGTCGAGCGCGTCGGTCGACGCGGAGCCGACGCGGGGCCGACGCGCACCACCAACGGCGCGGTCACGTGACTGAGCTTTTTTAAATTTTTTTTTTCTATTATTATTATTTTTTTTTAATTTTGCTACTACCGGCTCGGCTGCTGCGACTTTCTCGCGTGTTCCTGCCCCGGTCCAAACCCCTACACAGGATGTTTCGCTCATCATCAGATCTATTATCGTAATATATACCCGTATTGAACGGGGTAGCAGTATGTACATGGCAACATAGCAACGTCGGACGCAGCAGCAACAGAGACCGGAGCTCGCTCCGGTACGCCCCGTGCCGCCCGTAAAGCCTCCTTTACAGTCGTGCGACACCGGGCCTCAGCAGACCAGGGCTCTCGCCGGCCCGGGCATGGACTTGCTCGCCGCGCAGTCCAGCACTACCGGCCGCTTGCCGTCGAGCTGGCCGCACAGCTCGCCGTCCTCCGTCGACGACGCCGACGAGCAAGCAGACAGCACAGGCAGATCGTGGCAGGCGCACTCGTCGTCACGGTCCTCCTCCTCCTCCTCCGTTGAGTCGGACTCGGGTCCAGCGGCAGGCAGATGTGCACTCGACCGCACTCTCGTCAGCGAACGCGCCGGCTCGGCATCAGGGTAGCACAGCCGCAGGTCGTTGAGCGTGGTGCGCGAGCCCGCAGCACGCGCAGACACCTCGTAGCAATCGTCGCTATCGTCGTCGTCGTCGTCAGAGTCGGCAACCTGCTCGTAGTAGTACTCGTAGCCGTCGTCGTCGCTGTTGTAGTCCGAGTCCTCAGAGTCAAAGTCCGAGTCGTCCGAAGTGTAGTAGAACTCCACCTCCGACTCCACGCGCGGTCCGAGCGCAGCAGCGTGCTTGTCCTCTGCCGCCTCGTGGATAGAGTCAAATGAAAACTTGGACAGATCCGACTCCGCCGACGACACGTCCGACGACGAGTTGAGCCGGTCAATCAGGTTGTCCAGCAAGTTGGCCTGGCACACCAGGCGGTGCAGATTCACGTCCGTGCGCACCGCCTCCTTCGTCAGCTTCGACTTCACCTTGGAAGCCAGTGTGTACGTGTTCCAGCTTATGTCTTGTTCGTTGTCGTGTAGCATGTTTGGATCTTGTTAGGCGTCGTTCCCAGACACCTTCGGCTGTGTATGCTCGATGCTGGTGCAGTCTCTCAGAGTACAATCCGGCTTATATCACCATACATTTACCGTGGAGCAACACAAAACAATCTCTATTACAGCTAGCGCCAGTCTCCCTCCCCCTTTATATATATATTATATACGGCCCCTTGTCTGCTTAGAAATAAATCATGCTCCTGGCTCGGCTCGCTTTTAACTCCGGCTGCGTGCATATTTAGTCAGCCAATTCACTCGGAACAACAGTTTGGCCGAGCCGCCTGCCGCGAATCCCGCAACCCGCACCAGTTCCCCCACCGGCAGGCGCAGGCGCGGAGCGCGAGCGACAGAAGTCCTCAGCCCACCTGCTGGGAGCTCGGACTTAGTTCGGGTGGAACGGCCACCTCTATGACGTTGCAGCAAACGTCCTGCTTGACCTCGCTTGCCGTCTTCCGTCACCACCCTCCTTACTAATAAACTAACGTTGCTGCATGTCGGCCTGAACCGAGAGAGCACACCAGTACACCGGCACACTTACCGGGCTTTACTACCGCTCTCGGTAAACGCGGTGCACGGGTGCAAAGGCCCGCGTCAGGCTTGCCCGGGTTTGATTTAAAACGGTTTTATTTTTTTTTTTCGCTTCCCTGGTTTTTCTTTTTTCCTCCTTACTGTATATGACAAATGACTAATTCACCACGACATGGAGTCCCATTTCTTCAGCTCCTCCCCCCACGTAACAACGTCTTTCTGGCACTTGCGGCGCATGTAGAAAATCGGACAGTCCTTGTTGGAGCACAGAACCTCCTGGTGCAGCGAACCCTGGCATCGCTGGCATTCCGTCCACAGCTTACTGAACCGAACTTCAAGACTGTTCATCTTAGCAAGCTCCTTGCCGTAAATCTCTCCCGCCTTGTCCATACAGTTGTCACACAACGCACGACTATCCGCGATAGGCGTTTTGCAGTTTTTGCATGTATTGGCCTTGCGAGCAAATTTCATAAGCCCACCTGTTTTCGCTGCAGAAACAGCAACTTTCCTGGTGTGTGACCCATTCAGTAATTCCTTAGCACGTCTCTCTCCAAGAATCGGCTCAAATATACGAGTCAACGGATTCGACAGCTGGTTATCCAGGTAGTATTTCGTGTCAATCGGCAACGAGTTCTCCAATACATACAGTGGATCCTCCGACTTCTCGTAGTTCTTATCTCCAGCCGTCTTGATGATCACGTAAGCAACCCGATCCCCAAGCGTTGGTGCTGACCCTGCATCTCTCTTACGCATTCTCTCTGCCAGCTCGACATGGGCCTGCTTTCCAGCATAATCCTGCCTCGAAAGTGCTTTGGTGATCACGAGCTGTGACAAGTCAATCCGGTTCTGCAGCAGATCGGCAATCGTCCGTTTCACAAACTTCTCAGCACCAGATACATCCCGCTCTTCTAAGATCAGTTCCAGCACCCGTGTGATGACATGCTGCACTAACCGGCAGTTGTCTCGTCTCACTGTCTCAATACCTTTAGTATCCATCTTGTCGAACTTATTTGGGTTTGTCCAATAAAGCCCCGCGTATCTTTTCTTATTGATCAGCAGGTAGGGGAAATAAACCTTCTCGAACTCCAACTTAATCGGATCCTGAAACTTTTCAGACACAAAATCCGCAGCCTCTTGTCCCAGCTCCATGCACTTCGCAAGATTCTCGTGTCCAAACTTCACCATGACCGAATCTGTGTCTCCGTAAATGACTTGAGCATCATATGGAAATCCATTTTTAATACTGTACTTCTCTTGGACTTCGTGTTTTGTTTTCTCTATCATTTCCCTACCAAAAGCCGTCACTGATGACGAGATCGCTAAGCATGGCAGTTTCCCAATTGTAGCACCTGTGAATCCATACACAGAGTTGGCAGATATCTTCAAAGCCAGTTGCCGACCATTCAAAACTTGTTTCTTAAATGGGTCCGTCTCTTTTTTCAAATCATTTCTCGCTCTCTTTCTAGCACCTAGCAATTCTTGTAAAATGGTAGGTAAAATGCCCTTCCTTAGATGAGATTTTACAAAGCAATCTCCATTAGGGGTGAGGATGTAATCTTCGTCTTTCTTCAGCCCAAGCCGTTCCACCGTTGTCTTGTTGATTAAAGTTGTATAGCATAGGTTGTGCGCCATCATGATAGACGGGTACAGCGACGCAAAGTCTAGAGTTGCGATTGGAACATCATAGTATCCTCGTACAGGTTCTATAACAGTAGCACCTTCGTATTCTTCATTTGTGCCCTCACTCTTCATGTTTGGAATCACAATATTCAAATCAAGGCACTTTCTAAACAGCTGCGAAATCACTTTGATTTGCTGTCCACGGCTAAGCAAGAACGAAAACGGAACTCCCGTTACCCTAGCCATCTCTGTGTAGTTGACCAAACACATGAGTTTCTCAGCCAGCCTCAAAGGTAGGTAAGCGTCTTTCAAACAATAAACAGCCAGCCGTCTTCTCGTTTCAGAGCTTCCATTTTGCAGGTCTGTAATAATGGAGTGATGAACGTCCTCTTTTTGTTCGTTAAGAAAATGGGCCGAGACGGCATTCAATGTGTATGATCTAAGCTTGTATTCTCTTTGAATGAACTGTAACAGATCCAGCTGCATTCGCCCTTCAATATTCACAACTTTATTCTCCCTGGTACCGTAAGCACGAGAGCTAAACACCGAGTCTTTGATCTCCTGTTTTGAATTTGACAATCTCCCAAAGTAAGGGAAAGCATCAGCGCCCAAAACTCTAGCTCTATTCAAGAGATATGGAAGATCAAAGTTTGCAATGTTGTATCCAATAATGACGTCTGGATCGACCTTGACTATGAATTCCTTCCATTTGAGCAACATTTCTGCCTCATTTTCAAAGGAGAATATCTCAGACCCCACTATAGGGGCACAAGATTTAACAGTGAAAACGTTTCTCACAAAGGGAACAGAATCACCTGGATGGGCCACCACACTCGCAATTTGAATGACCGGATCCTGTTCTGCCTCCGGAAAGATACCTTTTCTACCCGCACACTCGATATCGAACGACAAGATACGAAGAGGGGCCATAGTTAAATACTTCCCTTCTGAAGGATGGGAAACCAAATCTTTGTAGCTGATCGTGAACTCAAGCTGAGTCCTTGAAACCTTCTTAGATTTGGGAACGAGGGTATATCTCCCTGCGGGGGCAGTTAGCCAACACATACCTGTAATTCTGCAATCAATCATCATACGCAACAAATACTGTATATTATCAAAGGTCATCGAGCCGTTTGGAGGGAATAAGCTTTTGAATTGGACCTCACCTCTCTCAAAGCCTGATCTTATCTTTCCAATAAATCTGACGTTATCAACAATAACTTTGAGGAATGGAAGCTTGGTATTATTGTTAAACCCCCAGATCGATTCCTTCAAGGTGATTTCAATACCGACAATACCCTGATAGTTTGAGCTGAGATACTTTCTAAACTCATCAATGTCATTCTCAGTCAACCCTTTAGGGACTGGAACGTATAAATAGTGTTTGAAGTCAACCACGTTACATAGAACCGAGTAGCCTTCTGCCGTAACTCCAAAGAAACGAACTGCAGCCCGTTCATCGATCGTAGTCTCCTCTACATCAAGCTGCTGGAACTCAATGTCATACGCTTGAGGATCATATGCAGGCACTGGGGGCCTCATCCAGTTTTGTTTCACGTTCTCTGTGCTCGAAACTTTACTGTTTCCTGACATTTCCAGCAATTCCTTCTCAAACGTTGATGCATCATTGTCTATTTGACTGGAAGTCAACCTATCGTGCAGTTTTGATGTGCTAAACGAATCGTGTACTGGTAATTGGTATCCATTAGGCTTGATCGATTGATTAGCTGAGGGCAAAGAATGCGCAGAATCAGTGCCTATATTCTGATCTACGGATATATCCAGATGAGCCCGCTTGTTGAACCCTTCGGGTCCTGAATCCTCGTGAGGATGCTTACTGTTGAGCATCTCTTTGAGTTGCCTTAATAGCCTTCGAACACGCTTATGGATGGATTTTTATTAGATCAAGATCAGATAAATAAAAGAGATAATAGAAGAACGCGTTCTGATTTTGAGGTATATGAATATTTAGGGTCAAGAGCCATCTGCGCCACACTGAGGAAAACGTTACTGTGGCCGTGCAATTCATATCTCATAAAATAGATGATGCGCGGGTCTGGTGTACAGATGATTGAATACCTTGATTTCGCTTATTAACAATGTTAAACATACGGTTTTCAAGTACGTCGCCTTCCGAATTGCAAGGTATTTCGAGACACCTCACAGCGGTGGGAAAGAACCAAACAAGCTGGTTTTCAGCAGTGCTCTGTTGATTATTGAAGTCTCCTTCAAAAGAAGACTCAATGAGCTTTAATTTTACGGGAAATACCAGAAAAAGACAAGTCAATCTGGGAAATCGAAATCTGTTGTCTAAGAATAAGGCCACATTTCTACAAACCACACAGCAAGAGAGAGAAAGAAGAGAACGACAGCGCCATGAGGAGAGTGCTGCAAGATTTCTACAAGCTGTTGTCAGAAGATACATTGATCTGCGGAGCTCTCGGTTGCAAATTAGCCAAAAGTGGAATGGTGTAAATGTGGATGAGTTCAACTTCTTCTTCCGCTATGTGATTCTACTACAACCAGAGCAAACCAGTCTCCGTCAGTTAGACATGCTACATAATCTTATTGGGAAGCAGGAGTTGCGCAATGCAAATAAGCTGGCAGAAACCTTGATCAGCTCGATTCAAACTCTTATTGCTGCTGCATCCTCTAACTATTCACTAGTAAAGAAAATGATTATCATTCTGGACGTATTATGCCGTGAGAGCGATTTACATGTTGATTTCAGTTCCCTTGTATCTTCCCTCTTGAAAATTTATGACAAAGATACATTTTATTTAAAGACAGTTTTGAGATACGCCACACACTATAGTGCCGGTCAGCTGATACTATATTTGACAAGGCCAGGACAGAACTTCATTAGCAGTATCAAGAAGGCTGACTTGTATAGTGACCTACTTATATCATTATCGTCCCAGGTGGATTGGATTATTTTGCATCGAACTACTTTCACATCGCTCAATGATATCGAGAAGCTGAATTACTTGATAAACTTGATCTCCATACTTTTTGATACTGATTCCTCATACACCAATGTAGTGAATCGAGACTTTGTGGAGGCTCTTTCAATTGTGCTTGCTAGCATTTCTTGTGGGCTCACTTTTCGGGACTCCAACGAAGATTCCATGGAGTTGGATGATGATATAAACAACAATCCAGAAAATCGAGACAGTCCAAAATTACGCAGTATTGGAGGCTCTCTTATCATTCCAGATAGTATCAGATACAAAATAGAAGAGTTGTATATGTCTGAGTTCCCGAGATATATTTTAAAGAACGCTGGGTCACTCAATATTGGTCCAGATTTGTTCATCTCATTCTTCTATTCACTTCTGCAGTTCATATCACCTCAGGACTCTAAAGCAAACAGTGCAGTTAATCTCTCTCTCAAAAACAATCTCATCGTCAATCTAATTGTTGCATCATCTTCTTTCGATTTTCTAAATGTGTGGTTTCAGAAATTATGTGACAACGAGTTTTATAACGAGATACTCATATTGATCGAAGAGAAGCGTTATGTTCTTGACGACAATGATAGCTTATGGGACTCCGCTTTTTCCATAAGCAATGAATCATGGTGGCGCACACTGTACCTATTTGAGGAGTTGTATTCTTATCTTCTTTATGTTTCAATTGACACTGATCTGTTCAGTAAGGGTAGGCTTGACAAGGAGAAGTACATTCTGTTTGTCTCCTTTTTGAAGAACTTCTCTATTTTCATTGTGTTGGGTGGCCGAGCAGTCAGCTCTGCAATGATCAAAAAGGTGGACAGTTCATCTTACAAAAGCATGATTGACAGTTTTCAGAATGTGGGGAGATTGTCGTTGAAACTTCTCAAGCAGATATATTTGAGAGATCTGAGAATAAGGCTTATACCCGATACCTTCTGGCAGATGAAGGATGTGATGTTTTCTGTTGGTAGCATTGCTCCACTTCTATCACTAATTGAGAGTCAGCATGATAATGATTCAGACACTGATTTGGAGCCTGAAGAAACTGAAAAAGAAGAAAACAAGCTAGACCTGTTCGCTACCGATGAGGTAAAGATATTTGGCAAGATGGGTCACCAGTCGCAGGTTGATAATCTTTTGATTTTGACCTATTTGCCATTTCTCGTTCCGTTTGAACTTAGAGCTGAGATCTTTCATCGGATGATTGAGCTTGATAAAGACAAGTTAAGTGGATGGTTCTCCACCAAGCTTCACGGCTCAATTTCCAGAGAAAATGTTTTATTTGATGCTTTTGAGCATTTTGGAAGCGTGAGAGGGCCGCAATTCAAGCAACAGCTGTCGGTTGAGTTCATTAACAAATTTGGCGAGAAAGAAGCAGGCATTGATGGAGGTGGACTGACCAAAGAGTTGTTAACTAGCATTGTGGATAATGCGTTTGTGGCTAACAGCTCGAACGAATCTCAAAACGCAGGACTACAGTTCTTCAAAACGAACTCAAATTACCAGCTGTATCCAAATCCGGAATACTATATAAAGCTGAAATATCAGCAGCAGAAACCGAACGCGGACATTTTCGATTCAGAAGAGCGCTCTTTCCATTTGCAAATGATGAGATTCTTGGGGATGGTTATAGGAAAGTGCCTTTACGAGAACGTACTGACAGACATATCATTTGCGCCTTTCTTCCTGAGTAGATGGTCTTCTCCTGTTATCAATTCTGGAACACAGTCTAAAAACTTTCTTGGTGTGAGACAGCAAGGAGAGGTGCAGCAATACCGCAATTCATTTGATGACCTGAAATCCTTTGATGGGGAGCTGTACAAGAACTTGATCAAGCTGCTGGAGATGAGTGAGGAAGATTTGGACTCTCTGGACTTATCCTTCACAATCAACGAGCAGTTGCATGACTTCAAAACCGTGGTCAGTATCAATCTGATTCCAAATGGGTCTCAAGTAAAGGTCACCCCACAAAACAAGCTGCAATATATCTACTCGATAGCCAAATTCAAACTGGATCAGTCTATAGCAATCCAGTCAACCCATTTTCTTGATGGTCTTTTCGAGGTCATCAAGCCGCACTGGCTTTCCTTCTTCAATCCATATGAACTAGCAAATTTGATATCTGGAGGCGAGAAGGAGATTGATATCCAGGATCTCAAGAGAAATGTGGTGCTTGGCGGGTTTGCTCCAACGGACCAGACTATAAAGGATCTTTTTGAGATTTTGGAAGAGTTCGATAACAAAGAGAAGTCTCGGTTTCTTAAGTTTGTCACTTCGAGCTCGAGAGAGCCGCTTTTAGGATTCAAAGAGCTCAACCCGAGATTCGGAATCCGTAACTCGGGCGGGGATTTGTCTAGACTGCCTACTGCGTCAACCTGTGTTAATCTGTTGAAGTTGCCAGACTATAGAGATAAAAAATTATTGAAAGAGAAGCTAACATACTCCATCAACTCAGAAGCTGGTTTCGATCTCTCGTGAAGTCGCGACAGACATATGTCACTCAAAAGCCAAGCGATGTCTTGTCATAGTTATCTTGGAGATCTTCAACCTTTGGAGTCCCTGATGTTTCGGCCCCACTTACGTCAATAGTACCCTGTCTATGTATATCAGAGTTGACAAAACCATTCTTCAAGTTTTCAGCAAAGTCTGATTCTCTCAGATTCTGCGATTGTTTCAGTTCTTTGAGCTGGTTCATATTGTGGATACATTTGGAGATCGTTTGAACAAGAAGTGCTGGCTTCAAAGGCTTTGATAGATACTCATCCATCTGTGCTTTGAGGCATCTTTCTCTATCTCCCAACATTGCATGTGCAGTTAGAGCAATAATCGGAGTTCGGAACGCCATTGCATCCACGTACTTCTTCTTCTCCCATTCTCGGATATTAGCTGTCGCTTCAAAGCCTCCCATTACCGGCATCTGTACATCCATCAGAACAACGTCGTAGCGGCTTTTCTTGATAGCTTCTAGCGCGTCCAATCCATTTTCCACGACTTCGATTGTGTGTCCATGGTTTTCCAGTATCTTAACAGCAAGCTTCTGATTCACAAGATTATCTTCAGCAAGCAAAATCCTGTATGAGATGGAGCCATCACTATTTGGAGGAGCTGCTCTGCTTTCCAAAGCAGGTTTGAGAATTGATGCGAGATCGACCACAGAGCAGGGAATATTCCCATAGGAGCTAATACCAAGATCAAGACATACTCTCATATTAAGGGCGGGGATTGAGGGATGTAGCAGGACCAATGGAATGTATTTAATCTCTGGGAGAAGGCGAAGCTTCCTTCCGGTCTCAATAGAGTCAATAACAATTATGTCATACTTGATAGGTTCATCAAAGCACACCTCCTCGACTTTCTTTGCCAAGATAGGACTCAGATCAAGCATCCTAATACTCTCATCAATGCGTTGAATTGCTGAATCATCACACTCCGTGGCAATGAAAAGAACCTGATGACCCTTGAATGGATACAAAATCTCAAGTTGTCTTGATAAATCGATCTGAGCAGGAGAAACCAGTATAGTGAAGTAAAAGTTAGACCCCTCACCGTAGTTGGACGTGACCCATATCTCGCCACCCATAAGATGGATAAGCTGCTTTGAAATTGATAAACCCAAGCCAGTTCCACCAAACTTCCTCGTTGTGGAACCATCGGCTTGCCGAAACGTGTCAAATATAACCCCTAGTTTGTCCTTTTTAATACCAATACCGGTATCGCTTACACAGAACTCCAAAAGTAGTTTGTCCGTGTTGTTGATCATTCGAAGAGTCTTCTTCACGGAAACTGTAACTTTTCCGTGATTTGTGAACTTGATTGCGTTTCCGGCCAAGTTCAAAATAACCTGTCTCAATCGGAAAGAGTCCCCCACTAGATTATCAGGAAAAGAGTTATCGACTTGGTATACTAGATCAAGCTGTTTTTCAATAGCTTTTACAGCCAGTGTCTTCAAAGCTCCAAACAAGGTCCCTCTCAAAGAGAAATCTATTTGCTCGATCGTCATTCTGTTAGCCTCAATCTTGGAGATATCCAAAATATCGTCAATAATGGTAAGTAACGAGTTTGCCAAGTTGTGCACAATGGAAAGCATCTCGCGCTGGTACTGGGTAAGCTGTGTCTCAAGTGTCAGCTGAGTCATCCCGATGATACCGTTCATTGGGGTTCTGATTTCATGCGAGGTGTTGGCCAAAAATTCTGATTTTGCACGGTTTGCTAGCTCGGCTGCTTCTCTTGCGGCTGTGTTTCTCTGAATTGACTCTCTTAGGTTCAGAACCATCTGATTGATTTTGGTTTTCAACGCATCCATTTCACCTGAAGCTTCGACAGTAATGAATCGCGTGAAGTCACCATCTGTAGCAGCAGCGGTGATCTGAGCGAACGCTCTCACTTGCGTGGTCAAGTTTGCGGCCATAATATTGACGTTGGTTGTGATTTCCTTCCATAATCCATCAACATCATTGACCTCGGCCTGAACGCCTAATTTACCGTCAATTCCAACATCCTTTGCAACCCTAGTCACCTCCTTTGCAAAAACTTGCAAGGAGTCCACCATCTTGTTGATGGTGTTCTTGAGCTGCAATATCTCACCTTGAGCCTCAACTTTGATTTTCTGAGAAAGATCGCCATGAGCCACAGCAGTAGTAACCGTCGCGATCGATCTGACCTGGTTGGTCAGATTATTGGCCATAACGTTGACTTTCTCCGTGACTTCTTTCCAGGCTCCGTCAACGTCGGTTACATTCGCCTGTCCACCTAGGATACCTTTCGTACCAACCTCTGTGGCCAAGGTTCTCACCTCCTCAACAAAAGTTCGCAAGCGTTCCACCATCTCATTAATGGTGATCTTAAGCTCTAATATCTCACCTTTGCAATCTGCGGTAACCTTCGTGGACAAGTCTCCCTTAGCAACTGCTGTCGTGACATTAGCAATATTTCTCACTTGTGTGGTCAAATTCAAAGCCATGGCGTTGACGTTATCCGTTAGCTCTAGCCAAATTCCAGACACATTTTCGATCTGTGCCTGTCCACCTAGTCGCCCCTCAACTCCGGTCTCTCGAGCAACCCTCGTTACTTCAAAGGCAAACTTTCGCAGTTGGTCCACCATCTTATTTATAGTATTTTGCAGCTGTAGAATCTCACCCTGAGCGTAAACGTTGATCTTACGAGACAAATCTCCGGCTGCCACAGCGGATGTGACTTCCGCAATTTCTCTCACCTGATTTGTCAGATTGAGAGCCATAGCGTTGACGTTATCGATAAGCGAGCGCCAGACCCCGCTGGCTTGGATCTCCCTAGTCTTGACCTGGCCACCCAGCTTTCCATTTGCCACTTCTGTAGCAAGATTTGTTACTTCATGCGCAAAAGTCTGCAGCTGATCCATCATAGTGTTGATGGTGATTTTCACCTTGAGAATCTCGGGATCACTCTCGATCTCGTGGATCTGAACTTTCTTAGAAAGATCGCCCATCGCGACAGAGATGATCACAGTTCCTATATCTGACAGAGCCCTGAGAAAGGCCTTGTTCGTGTGTTTGACCTGAGCAAGTTCTTCAGAGAGCTTCACCGATTCCTTTTTTTGAGTTTTGACGTATTTCAATAGGTCCTCCCTGAGAGAAGGTCCATACTCGTCAAAAAGGACGCGATCAGATAAGATGGACAGCATATCGGGAGGCGCAGCGTCGGACATCGTATGATATGAGGCTAGTAGATCCTCTATGGCTGTAGTAGAGTGGTTTCAGCGCCACTGAAATAAAACTGGACTGTGCACTATGAAAATTGGCTTGTTCACCGACTAAACCGATTCCACCTCTACAGTCAAGCAGAAGACGTCTGCGAAGAAAATAGATGAGAAGTATCGGCAGGGATTCTGGACAGCTGTCAGCTGCAATAATTAGCCTGTGCCTGTTGGAAATATAACTGGATGTGTCTGCGTTCCCTGCTGAAACAACACCAAGCAGAGTAGTAGCTGTGTTGATATTCGCTCCCTACTATTATTATTATTATTATTATTGCAGCTGGCTTTTAATATCAGTACATCTCTACACCATTGTCCCCGCCCCTAATCTGTATTCTATATTGTACGACTTGAAACTAATGTACTGTGCTTCCTGAAAATACAACTCTACAGGCACGTGACCAAGCCTAAAAGTTCAATCACGTGTCAAACATCTATCAAGGAAAACCATACCATACATTCCGAACGCACAGTAATAGAACTAAAATTTAAGCTCCACGTTCACTACAATCAGGCTGACCCAAAAAGTTCTCAACTAAGTACGTCATCTTACTACTGCCAAGATTTGAAACCGGAAACGTTATTCGGCCGGGTAACATATGCCACGCCAGGTACAACGTTCTTCCAAGATTAGATGAAGTGAACTGAATGAGGTGGTGGGGGTGAAAACGATCCTTACTTTGATCTACAAAGAGGAATTATGTAGCAGCAGGTGCCCAATGCCTCTCAGCCTCGGAGAGTGTGAGTAGGTGTCTGTGCTGTTGGTTCTGCTGACTTTGCCAGAAACAAATCCTCTCTGATGGTGCAAAGAGGATCACTGAGTCTAGTTTACTGGTTCGGGGTTGCTAGTTGTCTGCTGGGGGCCTGAATATGCCTATGAAACTGGGCGGTTCCTCAGGAAGTGGGATGTTTTATGGTTTTGTGTCGCAGATAATTTTGGGTTGAAGAATAAATAGTCTAAGAAGGTAACAGAAGAGCGCAGCGATGCTCTGGAATTGTCTGCCGAGTTAAGTAGCAGTTATGCTTAGACGACATGTCTCACGAGGTGTTGACAGATCGAGGAGCTGGCGCGTCTAATCAGGCTCGAGCTCGACAGAAATGGAATGCTCCTGCAAAAAGACTTTTGGACCCCTTCAACTTCAGAAACACCAGAGTAAAAAGTAGTCTTGAGGACCTCAGGCGTCAGACGGAAAGAGATCACATAGTCTCGCAGATTATAGCTCTGGTTTCTAAGAAATATGGTCCCCTAGAGGATGAGATGCTGCTGGACGAGATCTGGGGTCAGGAGCCTTTATCAGGTACTGGTATGAAAACCAAGCCATCCTTCAAAAAAAGGATGGCGCGCCTTTTGAGATTCCGCAGAGACAAATCCACTCCAGTTGTTGCTTCTCGGAATACAGAATGGTCTGAGTATTTGCCAGCTGATGAGGAGCCTTTGCTTCCCGGTGCCAATGCTGTTGAGCTACATTCGGAAAAAGGACCTACCACCCCAATAGCAGCAAGTCCCAGAATATCATTACCGACGACACCCTTGCAGACGGCACCAGCAGATTCTGTTGCTCCTGATACCCCTTCAACTGTTTCGTCATTCAAAAGTTTCACGACTGCTAAGCTTGATCCTGAGGTTAAGTCATATTTTGACTACTCTAGGAGCACCTCTGACCTATTCAAGAAAAGATCTCTATCCCTAGGTATACAAAGAAGTCATGAGATGAGTTCAGTTTCAACGCCACATGTGAGACCGAGAATTGGATCGCTACCAGCATATTCAGGGGAATCGCCTCAAAGATCTCCTGGCTTGCACAGTATGGAACGTTTTCCATCAGCCCACTCAGGCAGCCCGTTGCACACTCCAACACGCACGCACCAGACTGGACTCTACCACACCTCGTCCCAGCATCAAACTACTGCCGCAGAACAGTCAGGGTCGCCTAGCAGATCAGAAAGTTTCACTCAGGAACAGAATAGATCTTCCCCTTCCAAACCCAAGCAGTATTATTACATCTAGTGTGGGGAAAAACTTGGGGCTAGCGAACTGCTTACGTCATTCTGCTTATAAATTTTCCTTTTTATTTTTTGTTTTTTTTTTTTTGAACTGATGTGCAGCCACCAAAGTGTCCGGGTGTCCAGAATTTCTGTCGGCCGGGGTTTTTCCTATCTTCAGAATTTGATTAAGAGGGCTCGTTCATCTCGAGTCAATGAAGGACTAGAGACTGGACAGGCTGTGATAGAGAAGAGCACCAAAAAGGAACACGTAGTGTGGAAGAGAGACGCTGAAAGTTTGGTGCAAAGAATACCACTAAGTTTCAAAAGGGAACGTGAGGACGACTAAATAATCAATAAGAGACCCTCATTAAGACTGTGAACAACAGAAGACAGGGATCTTTCCGCCCTGTAAGACTGTATCTGAACCGCAGTATAGGCAGAACACCGTTGAGGTTGCAGGTTTTGTTTGTTTGGGAGCTTACATCATGGATAGTTTTTTTGACTTTCTCGCTGATAAGGAGGCACCCAATCCTGTGCTAGGAAACGCAGAATCTCCGCGGCAATCTGTGCCAGCTGTTGATCAGACTTATCCTTCTGGGAAGGATAACTACGTACTGGAGTTCAACCAGATTGAGCAGTTCGTGGATCAGCTTAACAGCCGGCCTACCGAAGAGAACGCTACCTCGTTTCAGTACCCGAATGCAAACGTGAACGAATTCTCTAACAAAAGCACTGACTTTTCCAATCCCAAGATTAGCACTCCCGCCACAAACGTGTCTCCAGCACTGAACATTGACGACATAACGGACGACTTCCAGACTTTTGATAAGGGATTGCAGAACAGCAATAATTTGAACGTTGACGAGTTCACTGACAGTCCTCAGCCACTTGTCGGTGGCAGACCCAGCAGTATCTCGGGTGGAGGGGGAGGTAGAAACTATAATATGCAGTACTCCTCGTCGCCTCAGGTGAGCCCAGCTCTGCTTGTACCGGCAAGTAACCAGCGATCGAACAGCATCAGTAATCAGGGGGGTCGGAGCTACGGCTCTCAATTGGGGACTTCTTTGAACAATATCATATCCCCCGCATCGACGTACGATGGGTTCCTTGACTCCCCATATGGTTCCTATCAAGGAGGAAGCTTCAATGACTCCTACCTTCGATCCCCTGTGAATTCTCCTTCATTCAAGGCGATTGGTTCTCCTGCCTCTGTGGGGTCGCATATGAACCCGAAGAACCCACTGACCAAGGAATCGAAGCTGAATAGACGCAGAGAGCTCCATAATGCGGTGGAGAGAAGACGGCGGGACCTGATTAAGGAAAAGATCAAGGAGCTGGGGACTCTGATACCACCATCTTTACTGCACGATCATCCTAAGAGTAAGAGCACTCAAAGCAAAGACATGAAGGCTAACAAGAGCACTATTCTTGCCAGATCTGTTGAGTACATCGAGTATTTACAGGAGATCTCTGGGAGCCAGGACGAACGACTTTTATTGCTACAGAGCAAGATTGATGAACTAGCCTACTTGGGTGGAGAGGTGAAGGAGGAAAGCAGAGAATCAGTAGCCCCAGAAATATCGAATCCTCCAACACAGAGTCCATTCGAGTTTACCTTTGACAGTCCCATCCAGAACATGCGGCCGTTCCAGGAACCACAAAAAGAGCGGCTGGCTGATCAGCCGGAGGAGCCCGAGTTCCAATTTGATGATCCTACGTCCTACTTTTTAGAGACTTCGAACAGTGCCAATCCTGTTGCTGCTGCTTCAAGTGGCAGTCAGGATGATCCAATTCCGTGGAATATACAGTGACCTCCATCTGCGATGGGGTTATGAGGTAATCACGGTAAATACTAGCGCGCTTTAGTTCATTACTTCTGGCTGTATAGCTTTTCTTTAATGAGAGGTTTATCCTTTATTGCTGATGTAAGCGAACCTTTTTATCAAGAAAAAAAATCTAGTTGTGTAAGGTTGCCCTTGTGACAAGTGGCAACTGTGTTATCAGAGCACAGAAGGAGTCTTTACATACGTACCTTACGAGCGTGTGTTTGGTGGTGGTGCGGTTGACTGGAAACAGTCTTCAAATCCTGTGCTATTCAGCCGAACGTAAAGATGGCAGAGAGCAACAACAACAATAACAACAATGCGGAGTTCCTTGCTGGCTGGAGATCGAACAGAAAGCCAACCACAGGTCTTACTGACCCCAGTGGGGTTGAAGGGGACAGCCCGTTCTCCAGAACAGCCAAGTCGATATTCAGCTCGGTAACAGATCGGCTTCACGATGGATACAACCAGGCATACAGCGTTTTACCATTGACCAGCTCGGATCTCGAAGCGCAACCAGAGCCGTCGTGGTTCACGCTTTCGAGATTCGAAAGACTGATAGCGTTTTTTTGTTTTATTGTTGGCTCCATAGTGTGTTTCACCTTAGGAATAGTGCTCTTTCCTGTGCTGACGCTCAAGCCTCGGAAGTTTGCAATGCTGTGGACCCTGGGGTCGCTTTTGTTCGTGCTGAGTTTCGGCTGCTTACAAGGACCTGTTGATTACTGCCGACACCTGGTTTCTAAGGAGCGGCTTCCGTTCACTGTAGTGTTCTTCAGCAGCATTGTGAGCACCATATACTGTGCTGCCATTTTGAAGTCGACGCTGTTGACGCTAGTCACGGGATTAGTGGAGATTTTTGCGGTACTCTACTACACATTGAGCTACTTTCCGTTCGGAGCCCGGGGATTCCAGATGATCTCCACGATGGGACTGCGGCAGTTCAGCAGCATGATTGGGTTTTGATGGGCGAGAACAATGCTGGGCTTCCTCCTCCTGTACATTACTACTATATATCACTCACCCCACCTGTTCATGTGATCCGTGGAAACATCCGTACACACGGACCTTAAAATTTTGGATAAGTAGCTAGCCTGTTCACAAAGAAATAACGACAATTAGGATGCTCAAGTGTAAGTAAAGAGCGCTTGAGAGACTGCTCAAAACAGAAGTCACAGTATGACCAGCGTAGCACACGAGGCCTCTTGCATATTCTGCAAGATCATCAAGGGTGAGTATTCCGAATTCAAACCTCTGGAGCCCGCTTTGAAACCGCTACTAACCCCGCCTCTGTAAAGGAGAGATTCCCTCGTTCAAGCTGATCGAGACCAAATATTCGTACTCGTTCCTGGACATCCAGCCAACAGCCAGGGGCCATCTGCTGGTGATTCCCAAGTTTCACGGAGCCAAGCTGCACAATGTCCCGGATGAATATCTAGCAGACATTCTGCCGGTAACCAAAAAGCTTGTTAAGGCTCTTGGTCTTGAAATTGAGTCTCCTCACGGAGATGGTTATAATGTTCTGCAAAATAATGGCCGAATTGCTCACCAGGAAGTTGATCACGTACATTTCCACCTGATTCCTAAGAAGGACAGTGATACAGGGCTCGGTGTGGGGTGGCCTGCAAAACAGGCAGATATGGCCGAGCTTGCCGATTATGCAAGGGAGCTGGTTGCTAAGCTTGAGCTTGACAACTAGAGAGGATGGGCTGGCGGTGCTTTGTATGTGGTGTGTTCTTTTGAGGCTCGACACTTTTGTAGCTTGCTCCCTGTTGTGTTTCGCTTATCGAAGGTTATAGATCTTCTACAGACATATAACTGATCTGGTGTACGGATGTAGTTTGCCCTCACTCTGATTATAATATTTCCACCTCCAGAATCTGATTTCTCGTAGAGTGGCAAATTCCAATATCTATAATTGATGGCAATTCCTTTTTTATATAGTATACAAGCCATTACAAAGGGCAACAAGGTTCTCACGCGTTGATATCTGTATTGAAAGAGGCTCTAGTTGACCTGGAGACTGGAAATCACTGGCAAACTAGCAGAACCGCGGAAGAATGGTTAACGAGAAAAAGCCGTTGTTAGATGGCTCTGGGAAAGATGTTGAGCCAGAAGATTCAACTGCCACCGCAATTTTGAGAAGAAAGAAGAAGGACAATGCTCTTATTGTAGACGATGCCACCAATGATGACAACTCGATCATCTCCATGTCGTCCAACACAATGGAACTGTTGCAGTTGTTTCGTGGGGATGCCGCGTTAATTAAAGGAAAGAAGAGAAAGGACACCGTTTTGATTGTTCTTGCCGACGACGATATCGAGGACGGGACCTGCAGAATCAACAGGGTTGCCAGAAACAATCTGAGGGTAAGACTAGGAGATGTGGTGACTATCCACCCTTGTCCCGAAATCAAATTTGCCACCAGAATATCGGTGCTGCCCCTCGCCGACACTATTGAAGGTATCACCGGGTCGCTATTCGATGTGTTTTTAAAGCCCTACTTTGTTGACGCATATAGACCAGTTAGAAAGGGCGACCATTTTGTTGCCAGAGGTGGTATGAGACAGGTGGAGTTCAAGGTGGTTGAGGTTGAGCCGGAGGAACATGCAATTGTCTCTCAAGATACTGTAATACATTCCGAGGGTGAACCAATTAATAGAGAAGACGAAGAAAACAGTTTGAATGAGGTCGGTTACGACGACATTGGTGGATGCAGAAAGCAGATGGCACAGATCAGAGAGTTGGTTGAGTTGCCATTGAGACACCCGCAGTTATTCAGAGCAATTGGTATCAAGCCTCCAAAGGGAATTCTGATGTACGGACCACCGGGTACCGGTAAGACATTAATGGCTAGAGCTGTAGCCAATGAAACTGGAGCCTTTTTCTTCTTGATCAACGGTCCTGAGATCATGTCCAAAATGGCTGGTGAGTCTGAATCTAATCTAAGAAAGGCGTTTGAGGAGGCTGAGAAGAACTCTCCTTCGATCATCTTCATTGACGAAATTGATTCCATTGCTCCAAAAAGAGACAAGACTAATGGTGAGGTTGAGAGAAGGGTTGTGTCGCAGCTTTTAACCTTGATGGATGGTATGAAGGCCAGATCTAATGTTGTTGTGATTGCTGCCACGAACAGACCAAACTCGATCGACCCAGCTTTAAGAAGATTCGGAAGATTTGACAGAGAAGTGGATATCGGTATCCCCGATGCCACCGGTAGACTGGAGGTCTTAAGAATCCACACGAAGAACATGAAACTGGCAGACGATGTTGACCTAGAGACCATCGCTGCTGAGACACATGGATATGTGGGAGCAGATATCGCATCTCTATGTTCTGAGGCTGCCATGCAACAAATTAGAGAAAAAATGGATCTAATCGACTTGGAGGAGGAAACCATAGATGCTGAGATCCTAGACATGTTAGGTGTCACCATGGACGACTTTAGATTTGCTCTTGGAAACTCCAACCCATCTGCGTTGAGAGAAACAGTTGTTGAGAGCGTCAATGTTACATGGGACGACATTGGAGGTCTTGACGGTATTAAAGAAGAATTGAAGGAGACTGTTGAGTATCCTGTGTTGCATCCCGATCAGTTCACCAAGTTTGGTTTGTCTCCATCAAAGGGAGTTCTATTCTTTGGTCCTCCAGGTACAGGTAAAACTCTTTTGGCTAAAGCTGTTGCTACCGAAGTATCTGCTAATTTCATTTCTGTCAAGGGCCCAGAGTTATTAAGTATGTGGTATGGAGAATCGGAGTCGAACATAAGGGATATATTCGACAAGGCTAGAGCTGCTGCTCCTACTGTTGTTTTCTTGGATGAGTTAGACTCGATTGCCAAGGCCAGAGGAGGCAGTATGGGGGATGCAGGGGGTGCCTCCGATAGAGTTGTTAACCAGCTACTTACCGAGATGGACGGTATGAATGCAAAGAAAAATGTGTTTATTATTGGGGCCACCAACAGGCCAGATCAGATTGACCCTGCAATTTTGAGACCAGGTAGATTGGATCAACTGATCTATGTCCCATTGCCGGACGAAGTTGGAAGATTGTCGATTTTGAAGGCTCAACTGAGAAACACTCCATTAGAACCAGGACTTGATCTGTCTGCTATTGCCAAGACTACGAACGGGTTCTCTGGAGCAGATCTGCTTTATATTGTGCAGAGATCTGCGAAATTTGCTATTAAGGATTCGATTGAAGCTCAAAAAAGATATGAAGAAGAAAAAGCTGCTAGAAAAGCTGCTGCTGAAGGCTCTGGTGACGTGGAAATGAAGGTTGAAGAAGAGGAAGAAGAAGAAAACCCTCCAGATGCTGTACCTTTCATCAGCAAGGCACACTTTGAAGAAGCTATGAAGACTGCCAAGCGGTCTGTTTCTCCTGCCGAGCTAAGACGTTACGAAGCTTATGCTCAACAACTACAAGCATCCAGAGGACAATTCACCAACTTTTCATTTGGACAGGGTGGTGAGGCTTCCGGTACCGGTGAATCAGGAGCCACAGGTCAGGCTACAGGAGCTGCATTCGGCTCTGTTGAAGACGAAGAGGATGATCTATACAGCTAGCTGATCTTTGTTCTCAAGTAGTAATGATTTGTTTGTAGCTTTGAATTTTTCTCTCTGTGGTGTACAGGTGTATGTGGAATCTCATTTTTTCTTTTGTGTTATCTTATTTTTGTTTTTTTTTTCCTGTCTATGATTTTCTTACAATCTCTCTATTTTGCATCCTATCGAAAGAAAATGCTTCATGCGTTCGAAAACTAACTGGTCTGCGCTGATAGAAACCCAGCTGGTGTAGGGGTGTTGGATTATTTCCAGATTATTACGTAATCCTTCACTTTTTAAAAAAATGTAATGAAATGTACTTTACTATATTGTATTGAATGAATACAAGTAGGTAGCTATAGAGTTCTGGAGTGTCCTTAGTTACGCCTGCGTAACAAAGAGGTCTATTCGGGTATCGGGATTAACTATGCGTAGGCTTTGATGATTTTTCTGGCTGTTATAGAGCTGTGATGGACCCTGAAACTGATTTTCCTTATTATCTGCCATTAGCGAGCCGTATTTTTTGTAGAGTCGAAGCGGTTTGGGTTGAAACTCAGGCTGTTGGGGGGTTTCTGGCAGCTCCTGAAGCCTGGACAGAGATCCTACCGATGAGGTGGAAGACACCAGTGAAGGAACGGAAGCCGAGGAGGATATAAGGGAAGGGATAGAGAGGGTTGAACTGGTGAGGAGACTAGCGGCGGAGCGGCGGTCGTCGGTCGTCGCCGATTCACCCATCGACGCAGAGCAGTGCAGCGGAGTGAGAGGAGAATCAAAGGCTGTTGTTGGTGGTGTTGTCTTTTTGGAGTGGGCGAAAAGCGGTTGAGTAGGAGAAGGAAGCGGTTCAGAAACTCTTTTGCGGCACGTGACCAGACGAGACTCTGAGTAATGTCTTAGTTTCCGTTTGATAGGGTCTAGAAAGGGCCCCAAGTTGTTGATCAGGTCGGCTTGATGGATACGGAGGTTGGACCAGCCGAGATAGCCAAGGAGCTCGTGCTCCAAGGTATTGACGTCCTGCAGAGTGAGAAGACCGTCCGTGTACTTGCACCAGTGTTTATTCATGGGTGAAGAGTCGTTGAGGTTTTTCGCAGCCAGAATCATACATCCCAGAAATACGCGGTGTCTGGTTGTCTCCATGCCAGTGGAATTTGGAGGTAGGATAGCGCGAAGCCGGGTAAGATACACCAAGGTGGACATTAGCGTGGGGGTCTGGACGTGTGAATAGCTGATGAGCTGCTCAATGAAGTGGTACAGGGAAGGAACCGCGGGTCCCTCGCGAGTAGGCGACGCTGGAGGGGATGGGTACGCGTCAGACTGGTGAGAAGCCACCGAGATGACAGAGTTCGTCGTAGCAACCAGGAAGTGGATCATCTCCGGCGAAACTGACTTTCTCACAAACAGATGGAGCGCCTGTGAATCCGACATCGTGCAAGAGCAGCTCTCAAATTGATGTGACACCCATTGCAATGCTGTAGGAGACGTCGACCAACATTGTGGGACCCCAGGGCCTTTTAAACATGCCTGGTCCTCTTGTAGACCGCTTTTCCGTTTTGGGCCATCGCGCCGCTAGAGTCCGTGAAAAGTGATGGCATCTCCACGCACCACATGCACAGTGCCTGTGGTAAAGGGGGGGGGATAAACGCGAGAAATATTCGTCGCGACGTGACAGCAGGTGCACGGGTTTGTACCAGTTCCCCATCTGAGATAAATCTCTGCAGCCCTTAACACTTCCCGATTAGGCATTACACCGTCCACGGGGGAAAAACAATAGTGAAACTGCGCCACCATATAAAAAAAAAGCCGCCCGTCCCTGAACTAATTTTTGTGTCAAGGTGCGCGGGAAGCGGAGCCCCCCGGTAGTTTTCCCGTAGGACCCTAATTCCCCCCCCCCCCTCCAGTTCCAGTCCTCCATCGCGCCTGTTCAAAATAAACTAAAGCCAGTCTTCAGTAAATTTTTAACATTCTTGGCAGTCCTGGTCGGTCTGTCGGTCTTTTGAATGTGCCTCTTCTGAACTCCTTGGTTGAAAACAACAGCCCCCACCCAACTAGTGCCTCGCTTCAGAAAGCCCTATCCCTTCTTGTCGCTAGACTCCGTTCCGCTCGATCCATCTCTTTGCTACTCTTCCCGTCGCGCATAAAATGTCTACGGAAGCCTCACCCCTGCTGGAAGCATCCTCGGCTGCTAACGGGGCCACGAAAACCCGCTCCAGCTTGGTGTCAGTGTTCAGGCTCACTATGACATCTTCCCCAGTCAATCTGCTTCTAATATTTGTCCCTCTGGGTGTGCTGGCAGGAATTCTCCACTGGTCTGCCGCTCTCATCTTCTCCTTCAATTTCCTAGCCATCATTCCACTAGCCTCTATCCTTGCTTATGCCACAGAAGAGCTAGGAGAGTCTATTCACAACAACTCCCTAGCAGGTCTTCTCAACGCAACTTTCGGAAATGCGGTGGAGGTTATCGTCAGTATCATAGCTCTAAGACAGAATCAAATTACTGTGGTCCAGGCTTCCATGTTGGGATCCATTTTGTCCAACCTGTTGCTAGTTCTTGGCTGCTGCTTCCTAGTGGGCGGTATCCGCTACCCACAGCAGGTCTTCAATCAGACCGTGGCCCAAACAATGAGCTCTTTGCTAGCTCTTTCGATGAGTGGGCTTCTTCTTCCTGCTGCCTTCCATGCCTCGTTACCAGGGAAAACAAAGAACTTGGACGGCAAGATCCTAGAATTCTCCAGGGGCACTTCGATCGTGTTACTCATCGTGTACTGCTTCTATCTGTTTTTCCAGCTCCACACACACAAGTCACTGTTCGAGGAATCTGTAGAGTCGGGCGATGAAGAGCAGCTAGTTCCAGACCCTTCCAACAGTACGGAAGATACCACTCTAGACCAGGACTTCCAGTCGGTACATCACAGAAGAAGCTTCCTGGTAAACAGACAAAAATCATTGTACGATCTGGAGCAGGATGAGCAGCAACATCTCAACACCTCTGCCTCCCTAACGGTACTCTTGTTTGCAACAGTACTCGTTTCAGTCTCTGCAGACTACCTTGTGTCCTCAATTGACGGAATAGTGGAATCATCAGGACTTTCAAAGACGTTCATCGGTCTGGTTGTGATTCCTATTGTGGGTAACGCTGCTGAGCACGTAACTGCTGTTGTTGTGGCTTGGAAAAATAAGATGGATCTTGCTGTTGGTGTGGCTGTGGGATCTTCGATCCAAATCTCGCTGTTTGTGACTCCATTCCTAGTGCTGGTCGGCTGGGTGTCGGGGATCCCAATGTCACTTTATTTCTCAACTTATGAGACTGCAGTCATGTTCGTGGCTGTGCTCATCACCAATTATTTGATTCTTGATGGAGAGTCTAATTGGCTTGAAGGAGTGATGCTGGTGTGCACATATCTCATCATCGCTATGTCGTTCTATTTCTATCCTGACACACTGGCACAATGAATATCTCACGTGTACTTCAACACTATCTCTTTTCTCTAGAAACTCCATCTATATTCTGATACTTTCTCAATTACTGCCCATTCTTTCAGCAGAAAGTACCCAAAGTTGACCACATTACATAGTCCCAAGTTCCCCGGCGGCAGCGTGTAGTTGGCCTTGGTAGGAAGCACCAGTCGGGGTTCGAGTAGAGCAGGATCCCGGATTGCACCTTCGGCAGTCTTGGGGAACCTACTGAGCATGGTGTGCACCGAGAGTCTGGTCTCAGCCTTGCGCAGCGCCACGGCCAGGCTCTTCCTTAGCCGCAGCATCTTGATATTCAGCTTGACCAGACGATCGTGCGTCTTGTCCAACGGCAACTCAGACGTTCCTTCAACAAGTTGTCGCACTGCTTCCTCACACAAGCTGTAGAGCTCAGAGATCAAAGCTGCGTTGATGTAGTACGAGAGACCTATCAGATAGTACAGTCCAGGATGTTGCGACTGGACGGCAACAAAGTTGTCGATGATCTTGTTGTTGTACTTGACGAGGTTGAACCAGTTTTTCTCTCTGTTGATCCTCTGTTTTTCGGCGAGATCTTCTGAGGAGCGTCGGCCAACTGCTTCAGAGTAGAATTGGATGATGAAAAGCAGCAGACTCTCCTGGAAACTCACGGCTGCTCGTATATAATTTTTCTTGCTGTATTGAGCTTCGCCCTGATGTTTGAGACTTCTCGCCTGTACCCCATAATCGTCATTTGTATGCTTATAGTTGAATCTCACTACAAACTGCGACTTTGACAGTCCATCCTGGGAGTTGAGCTGATCCATGTCAAGCTGTGAGATCGAGAGGGCGGCCAGTAAGCCTGCGGGAAGCTCTGGCGAAAGCAGAGCAGGCAGCTTACGGGGGGGAACATAGCGTGAACCATTGAGCTGTCCTGGGGGCTCCGATCTGGGGTTCCCGGTCGCAGGAACCGGCTTGTTCAGCTGCGATTTTCTCACAGGAGACAGTCTGCTGTAGTCTATCAGAGGGGGTAGGCTCATTCGATGCTGTATGGAAAAAAAGAGTGCTTACAACAAAGGGTGGGGATAAGAGTGGCTCGACTTTTCTATATATAAGTTGATATGAGAGGCAGGTAGGGCGGGGGGAGGGGGCAGTATCGAGTTCTGCTGCCAGATCGCAAAGCGGGTCCTCAATAATACTGGCCAAACCCGTACACCGTCCCGGAGACGAAGTTTTTTTTTTTTTTTTTTTGATCAATATTTCCTGGTTACACTTACTACTACTTAGGCAGCTTGTTATTTTCTTACAAAAAAAAAAAATGAATAAGTAAAGAGTAGTAGAAAGAAAAAATAAAACCATAATAGCTCCAACTAGCCTCCTTTTCGGTGCAAAAAACGCTCGAGACTGCCATGTCGACCAACTCCATCAAACTTCTCGCTAGTGACACGCACTGTGTTCTGGCAGAGCTTGTCGCCAACCAGTGAGTATAAAAAATGAGGCAGGTTATCAGCAGCCAGACGACCCCCATCTAACACAGTATTTCTAGCCTGCGACTTGCGCTGACTCCAGTGGACATAAAGAGAGACTCTAACAAGGAAATCTCCTTCTCCATAGGCGAGTCTATCAGAGATGAAGACATCTACGTGATCATCCAGATCGGATCTGGAGTCGTGAACGATAAGGTGCTGGAGTTGCTGATCATGATCAATGCGTGCAAAACAGCATCTGCACGAAGAATCACGGCCGTGCTCCCCAACTTCCCGTACGCTCGCCAGGACAGAAAGGACAAGAGCAGGGCTCCTATAACCGCCAAGCTCATGGCAGACATGCTGACGTCGGCGGGCTGCGACCACGTTATTACGATGGACCTGCACGCTTCGCAGATCCAAGGCTTTTTCGATGTTCCCGTGGATAACCTGTACGCAGAGCCCGCTGTTGTCAGATACATTAAGGAGAACCTGGACGTGGAAAATGCTATCATCATATCGCCAGATGCTGGAGGAGCGAAAAGGGCTGCTGGTCTGGCCGACAGACTGGACCTGAACTTTGCTCTGATCCACAAAGAAAGGGCCCGAGCCAACGAAGTGAGCAGGATGGTGCTTGTTGGAGACGTCACAGATAAGGTGTGCATTATTGTGGATGATATGGCCGATACTTGCGGGACTCTCGCCAAGGCTGCGGAGGTGCTGTTGGAGAACAATGCAAAGTCGGTTATTGCCATTGTCACTCACGGAGTTTTGAGTGGAAGAGCCATTGAAAACATCAACAACTCCAAGCTTGAGAGGGTGGTGTGTACCAACACGGTTCCGTTTGAGGAGAAGCAGAAACACTGTCCTAAGCTGGCAGCAATCGACATCTCCGGCGTGCTGGCAGAGGCCATCAGAAGACTACACAACGGTGAGAGTATCTCATTCCTCTTCAGAAACGCTCCCTATTAGAGAGACTCGGCAGCTTTCTTGATCTATTTATATACTTCTTGAGCATCTAGAGCCCGTATTTAGCAGGTTTGAACTCCTCCAGGCTGTTCAGCAGCTCTCCATACTCACCACTGCGTCCAAGGAGCTCACTCACCTTCTCCGGGCCGCAGAGACGCAAAACCTCCTTATCGGGAGCCCAGATAACAAATCCCCCGGCTCGTTTGCCGGAAATGAATCCAGGGACAGCGTCTTCAAAGATCAGAACCTCATCCATTTGTATCGGTGAGGTTAGCTTCTGCTCCCTCTGTAGCTTCTCGTTCAGAGATCCGAGTCCGAGCCACCATATAAATGGAAGAGGCTTTCCCTTCCCGATAATGGCGGGATCGTCCCCGGTCACAACCACCTGAAACAGATCAAATATCTCAGAAAGATGGCTCGTTTTCAGCTCGTATTTGTCCCTATGTGAGGAAGTGCACACACCGATGGGAATTCCCGCACTCGAAAGACGTTCGATCAGCTCTTTCACTCCCGGAAGCAGTTGCACTTCCGGCCACAGCTTGGTCTGGATTGCAGATGTTAACTCATACAACTCATCCGCTGTGACTCCCGCCAGGGAGTAGTCGTCTATCACTGTCTGTGCCGCTACGGGGCCAGGAAGACCCTGTAGCTTGATTTTCACATCCCATGTCAAGCCCTGTGGCACCGAGAACCGCTCTTTCAGTATTTGCGAGATTGCAATGGTGTACACTGACTCGGAGTCGATCAGAAGACCGTCCATATCAAAAAGACATGCTTTGACGTTTGCCGGAGCTGGCATTTTGGGTTGGATCTCTGGGCTTCTTTGCTGCTCGTTTATCTGAATAAAAAATTACTCTCTGTTGAAATATTTGACTGAATGTGAGAGATTTTTAAATCCGCGATCTCGTTAAGATTATCATTTTCAGGTATTGTTATGGTATGTGCGGTTTCCGTCGGAAATGTTCCCGAGACCGCAGAAACCATGATCGTCCACTTACTAAAGAGGTGGCAAGTTATTCCTGCAAACAGGACATTGTAGTTTATATCTCATCCAGTTCTCCAAACAATCAGTGTGGAAAATATGCCGACATGGAGTCACCATGTACGATCGTCTTGCAAGCAGATTCAACGCACTATTGGCCATAGAGTTTTCAGTAAAGCCAGACCCTTCAGTAGTCCCATTCTCGTTGTCGGATCCCCGGCTGACAACAGGCACCTCAAAGGAGTTCATGCAGATGGCGCAGTCGATTTTGCATCTCTGATGATTGTGCTGTCCGTCAACAACGTCATGGTCCAGATCAAAGGCATTCTCTAGGTCATCCACCGTGAGAACTGGATGGTAGTCATAAGTCTTCGGCAAGAACTTCTCGGGTAAGAAGAATCTAGGCCCTAGTAGCTCCTGGAGCCAAAGCAAAAATGTCTGTAGCCCCAACCAGAAACCTATCACAAATATCAGAGTATGGTCTTTGTGATGATAGAAGGGATTCGGAAACGCATCCAAGTATATGATTGGAAGTAGTCGTAACACCGATGTTCCGAATATGAACCTCCACTGGAAGGACTTTCGAGACCCTCTAATAACGTTTCTGTAGATCTGTGGGGCCCAGAAGGAGTTAATTACCAGCCCAATAACATACTCGAACACGACCCTCTGGGTTCTAGGCCACAATGACGCATTCAAGATGAAAAATGAAAAAACAATCAACGAGAGAAAGAATCTCATATACAGCTGTCCGCTGACTGCTTGCTCATCTTGTACATCTGCCACAGGCACAGTAACAGGAGCAGGAAGGGCGTCGTCGTTTTCGGCGGTGGCTCCAGTTTCGTCTTGTTCCGGGCGTCGATCGTCGATGGGGGTCCCTTGTAGTGCTGTTCTCCAGCTTATGTTTCTCTCGTTGACCTGAGTGGCATATATCAGAATCATGTATCTCATTTCAAAAATGGACGAGCAGGTAAATGCCAGAAATGCACAAACAGCAAACTGAATGTACAAAGTCCCAAATATGAGTGAGAAAAGTAGGGCAATCATCGAAAGGGAGCCATCGACAATATTGATAATAGCAATTGACCAGAATGAGATGCGAGATAACGTCGAAGGAGTATTCGTAGTGCTCATTTGATTGATGAAAAGCCAAATCTGAGAGGCAATCAAGGCGACACACAATAAGATTACTCTTTTCAGGTCATTATCATGCACTTCTTCACGAGGACCGGTGGCCTTACCAAGGGTCAACATTATTCCACAGTCAGGAGAATACAGCAGCCCAGAGGTGAGCTCGACTTCCGGGACACCGACGTGCGGTCTACCCAAGGGCCGCTCGAGCTCGCTATCGATGTCCTTCAGTTGATCGGACGATAACTTGGTGGATGCGAAATGCATGTAGGCAACATACTCGCATTTGGCACTCAAATCTAGAAGATCTTCGACAAGGTCAAATCCCACGTCATTCTTGTCCGTCTGATTGTTGACATATACAATCTCCTGTTGTGTTTGATTGAACAATGGGCCTTCCTTCAGATTGAGAAAGGGAAGAGCATACAATCCAGCGAACTTTGCAGACCTCGTGACTGCGACCAAATTTCCCGAGTGTTGATGATAGACACCACTAAGTCGCAAGTTATGGTCATGATTCTCATTGAAGTCCGCCATTCTCAATCCCAAAGACACGAATGTGGTGTCTTCGCTTTTCGATGTGAGATTCAGGTTTTTGAGGTTTATCTTGATAATCCCAACATCGTCAGTAATGTTCCCTATCTTATCGCCAGGAATTGCTAAAGTCTCAGCAGAGTTCTCGAAGGATGACGATTCAGTAGTGGGATCGCCGTCTATTGATCGTTCCACCTGGCGCTCCACTTCTCCGTAGTCTGATAGATTCTGGTAGTACGATGGGATAGGCATCGGGATAGGCACTAGGCTGCTACCTTTGTACAGCTCAAAGGTTCCGCGAACAGTGGAGGTGATATTATACCAAAAGTTGCCGTCGTTGGTTTTTCGGTTCGTTATCACTGACTCCTGGGATGGCAGTTCGGCCCCCTGATCTTCGGTGTTCCAGACGTCAGCTGCCAGTCGGCTGACGACGTTCGGAAGTATGCTGAGAGACTCCTCCTCTCTGAACGGAGTATGCAATTCGTCGGCGAAGGGCCAGTCGGACACGTTTCTTCCGTTGACAGCGTCCTTGTACGAGAGATGGAAGCCTGTGAGGTTGCGGTAACCGTCGCTGTAGGCATTGGACGCGAGGATCTTGCTCGACCTCTGCAGCTCGTCCCGGAAGTCGCTGAGGATCTTTTTACGCTCTGTGGACGGGAGGTATCCTGCCGCATCTGGAGGAGAACCGGGGAGGATAAACAGCAGCAGCATGAGCAGCATGAGCAGCTGGCCCCTGTTGACCTGCGACGGCATTTGTGGCGGGGAGAGGGCAACTGTGAAGAAGTGTGGGTGGCTTTTTTTCCAGCGGCCTTACGAGACAGATGAAAGCGGGGAGCGAGCGAGCGCTGCAGCGGAACGTGACTGTGATTCGGCGTGGGTCGTGTCTGCAGCCCGTACGGTGGGATTCAGGAACGGAGCTTTAAAATAACATATATAGGTGAGCATCTAATTAACAGCCCCTGATTCCTTTAGTTTCGGTAGGAGAGCATCTCGAGCTTTCTGGGATGCAAGGGTTTGAGCCACACACGTACATATTTTTTTTGCACTACCGTACTGTAAATAAATATATATGGTAGCAACGACTCTCTGTACAGCACGTAGACAAACAGGATCATGGTGATATATATATGTATACTTAACAGCCTCCTTAGCCTATCTCAGCTTCATATGCGTATCTGCCCTCCTCTTTCTCCGCGTCTCTCTTGACTTCTTGGCCTCGGGGCCTGCCTCAGTGTCGAGAGTGTAATCCCACCATCTGAACGAAGAGGCATAGTTGCCTATGAAATAGTGATGATGGAGATCGTGGTGGTCTGCTCCGGCCCAGAAAGGCACGACGTGGTGCAGGGACCACGGAAATTCATAGCCCGAGTGGGCGTCGACGGCCTGAAACAGGCGGAAGCACACCCAGCAGCAGATGGTGAAAAGATGGAGATTTCTAGTGAAGTATGCGTAGATTATAGGGAATCCCACAGTTCCGAATCCCAGCGACATAACCTCGACAGGGTGGGCGTACTCTGCTGTGAGACCGAAAGGCGCGGCGTACCGGTGGTGCTGCTTGTGGATGTGCTTGTAGAAAGGTCCGTAGTGGAACAGTCTGTGAGCCCAGTAGTGCCACGTATCCTCCAGCAGGAAAAACAGGGCCCACTCAAACAACATGGTCCTGAGAGGCGGGAACGGCACGCCCACGCTGATACCGAGATTCTGGCACAGAGGGTGGAACATCCATATCGGAAGAGCCTCGACAAGAAAGTGTGATTTCAGAACAGATTTCAGACACTCCCATTGCTCTTTATCTGAGGGGATGTACGTCGCCTGGATCTTCCATCTCCTGAAGTACGGGATCTTGTCGATTATGTACCACGGAAGACAGCGGCCAAAATACATTATCTCGTGTGTCAGAAAGAACAGCAGGCCCGTGGCTAGGATGTCGTTCTGCATGTAAGCATACCACGAGGCCCAGAGCTTCTCCACAAAGCTGAGCTGGTTCTGCGTCTCAAAGATGTTGTGGACCACCTGCAGCAGCGAGGAAGACTTCACTGCGGCCAGCGTGGTAGTGTTGAAGATGTCTGTCATGCTGAATAAGCACACTTTCCCTAGTTGCTCAAGACAACAACGGGCTGTAACAGAGGACGCGAGAGAAACACCGTCCCTATATAGGCTTCAGTGCTCGGAAACGGCGTTCCGCCATTCTGCTAAGATGGCTCGGTGTTTGTGCCAATACCGTGTGATTATTATGGTGATGGGCTAGCATCATCCAAATCACCCGACTTTCTAACTCCGCGTTTCCAAACAGTCAATAGAAATATACAATGTGTTCCGGGGAACGAGATATACGATATATACGACGCTGGCGTGGGGAATGGCAAGAAGCGGCGGCGCGGCCCCTACACCGCCGCCCATAATCCTCCACGTGATGTGTGTGCGGGTTCCGGAAAAGAAATGTACACCTCGAACCGCAGGGGCTGTGCACTGTGTCACTAGCCACTCTGCTGTGGCTGAGCCGGTGGTTTTTCCCCTTCCCCCCCCCAAGGCAAGTGAAAAAAAAAAAAAAACCACTGAAAATTTTGAGTGAAAATTCATCTATCTACACCACGAACAGTTCAACACAGCTTGGGAAGTTACCACACAAAACGAACAGCACTACCAAGAGTAAGTAGCGCACGCAAGCAAGCACAGCACGTCGGCCAGCACCAGTCCCGAGTCATACTAACCCATGTCCCCAGTGTCTCGTCTGTACGAATACCAAGTTATTGGTAGAAGACTACCAACAGAGTCGGTCCCAGAGCCAAAGCTCTACCGTATGAGAATCTTCGCTGGAAATGATGTTGTTGCAAAGTCCAGATACTGGTACTTCTTGCAAAAGCTCCACAAGGTGAAGAAGGCCTCTGGAGAAATTGTCTCGTTGAACGTTATCCAGGAGTCCCACCCAACCAAGGTAAAGAACTTTGGTATCTGGATCAGATACGACTCTAGATCTGGTACCCACAACATGTACAAAGAATTCAGAGACGTGTCCAGGGTTGGAGCCGTTGAGACCATGTACCAGGACCTTGCTGCCAGACACAGAGCCAGATTCAGATCCATCCACATCTTGAAGGTTGTTGAATTGGAGAAGACCGACGACGTCAAGAGACAGTACATCAAGCAGTTCCTATCCAAGGACTTGAGCTTCCCATTGCCACACAGAGTCACCAAGTCCTCGAAACTGTACTCCTCGAAGCGTCCAAGCACCAACTACTAGACGCTGGTAACTCTGTTTTTCTGAAGCTTTGTCTTTAAGTGACGTATGTTATATACATCAAACGAAATACAAACCCTTTATAATTCAGCTTAGTGTGGGTTGATAGTATGTAGTGAAGCTTGAACAGAGCCAGAAACGGTGTGTAGGCCCGGGTCGCGCAGACGGCACTTTTGCGTCGATCGACCCCGCCCCGTCCCTCCCCTTCCCCCAC
>JAKTQX010000029.1:0-119151 GCA_030559035.1 Ogataea wickerhamii
CCCTTCCCCCACCCCCATATATTTTAGAGAGCTAACAACTAACTACGAATAATCCGCTTCTTTCTTACGTACTCTCTCCCCGTCTCAACAACCCAAAATGGCCCGAAAGTTCTCCGGGCTACAGAGAGAAGTGCTCACGCTGTACAGACAGTGTCTGCGAGCCACAAGGAACAAGCCCAACGTGAGTCTGCTTCCCCCCCATCAACAAATCACCGGCCCGGAGCTGTAACTAACTACCTCATAAAAGGATAAACGACCCCACTGGATCTCGTTCGTTCACTCAGAATTCAACAAGTATAGAACAATCCCGAAGAGAGACTTCTCCGCCATCGAGCATCTTCTCCGAACAGGAAGCAGAAGACTGGACATGTACTCAAGTCCTCACATAAAAGATGTCCAGTGACTTATAATTATTTACAGATACAAAAACAGCTGCTTACTCGATGCATTCATACCAGGTTCAGGTCGTCAAACAGCTCCCTGTAGTGACGTAGCAGGAACTCTGTGGTGACCGTCTTGGGTCCGTTGTCCATGATCTCCCTCTGCGGGTTCATGGTGTTGTCCCTCACCAGCGTAGGAGCAAAAACCGTAGCCAGAGAACTGAATGTCATCTTCGTGAAGGTCTCATTTTCAGCAACAACGTTCAGGTGCTCAGCCAGTAGGCCAAGAACCTTCAAGTTGGCAGGAGGGAGATCACTGAGAAGCATTTTCACTTGCGTCCCTTTGATCTCCTCGTTGGATATCCTGGATATTTCAATATAATGATCGTAGTTTTTGTACGGAATCACCGGATCGGGGAGCTTCTTCAGGTATCTCTTGAGCATTCCTGCAACAGCATTGATATCACCATCAAGAACCACAGGAACACGAGCCATGTCCTTCTCAGAAGAGGTGTCCAGGCCTTCGAAGAACTTCTCGATTCTCTCTATAGCAGAGGTGGATCCACTGACCCTGTATATTCCCTCTGACTTGAGTCCCCTAGACTCTATGGCACTCAGGCATGCATAGAACACAAACGGCGTCGAACGGGACTCTATGATGCATCTCTCCTGTAGTGACGACTGATAAAGACCCTTCACAGGGTTGCCAGTATTTGGCCCGTTTATCCGTAGAAAATTAGAAGATCGCGATTTGATCAGAGAAGAAAACCCTGAACCACCACCCCCTTTATTCTCCTCTCCCTCGCTCGCAAGTGCCTGTCTTGCTGTCACTGCCGAAGACTGAAGCGCCTGGGTAGCATCATCCCCCTGCTTGAAATTCATCGGGGAGCTGATGCCCTGAATTGACGGTGAGGCCGTCATCCCGCTTCCAGACAGAGAGGGTCCTCCTTGTTGGCCAACCCCTGTCTGAGAAGAGTTGGCCCCAAATATTCTTCTTATGAATCTTCCCTTTCTCGGTCTATCATAAGAAGAGCTTGGAGCAGGCTGGGTATCAAGCAATTCCTCCGAAGACTGGGCATTCTTGTTGCTCATAATAACAGGAATCGGTTTCAAACTTATAGCCTGTGGAAACTGCTTTGGGGCGCCCTGAGAGGATGACAAGTAACTATCCTGAAAAGTATCCTCAGAGGGGGTTGATGACTCCGTTCCTGGCGTTTGTCGAGGTTTGAGCAGCGAGTCTGAGCTACAGTTAGGAATAGTTCCTGGGCTTTGCGAGCTTTGAATAGCTGCATCTAAATCCTTTAGCTTTGAAGACTTTTCCTGTATCTCCTGGTCTAGTTTTGTTCTTTGTGCATTCAGGCTCTGTATTTCTTTCATCATCGACGCTTTCGTGCCAACAAGGGTCGTTATCTCACCTTTCAATGATCTGATCTGCTGCTCAAGTTGGGTGATCTGGTACAAAGGAACTGACGTATCCTCACTTATCGTCTCTGACTGTGATCTAACGTGAAATGTCTCCGTTTTAGGCAAAGGTGGAGTAGTGTAAGCAGTGGCGGACTGGTCCGAAGTAGCTCTTCTGTGAGAACCGCCATTAGCTGAAGAGGAGTCCTGCTCCTTTGAAGGGGAGTCTTGCTGTATGTGGGATGACTTAACATCGCGCAACGACTGAACCTTGTCCTTATCGCTAACAACTGCACCACTGCCGTGTCTGTTAAACACCTTTCTCAGAGATAACGATCGCGCAAAGCTTCCCGATGATTTTCTGGAATGAGTTCCATTCTCTTTTTCTTTGGGAGACTCTGTATGAGGGGATGTAGTGAGGTTCTCGGAACCAAATCTGAAGCCTACTGATCGGTTTTGAAACTCTGGATTCTCTTCCAAAACGTGGGAGTCCTTCTCAGGCAACGTGACAGGTGAATCATACTTGAAGGCAACCCCAGCAATGTTGAGCCCTTTGTTGGGCTGCAAATTCTGCTCTGGTGTCATCGGTGGTAACCCTGTAGGGGGTACAGAACGAGCTGACCGAACAGGGCTTCTGAAATGTGGATGAATCGGGACTGATCTTAAACTACTTGATTCTTCTGAATGTTTTTGAAGATCAACAATTTCCTCATCATCCAGATCTATGAAAGATTCTGGCTCAGCCTCCGACGTCTCTGAGGCCTCAAAAATGAATGCATTTCGGTTGCCGGGGGAAATGACACCCGAGACAGACGAAGGTGACTTGATGTGGTAACCAGAGCTAGGGCTTTTGGAGTGACTGTTTTCATCATCTAAGTTTGGAGTGTGAAACTCGGATATCAGTGGAAGGGGAGATGCTATGGGTCCTCTGTTAGGGGATCGAAGAGGGATGGTCAAAAGCTCTTCGTCCTCAGCCACTGGTGCAGGGAGGGTAGGCGTTTCTATTGTATGTAAGGAAGGCTGTTGTGGAGTCCTCTCAATGGATGCTATATCGCTGTTTGCGGTATGGGAAGATGTAACCTGGACCTTCTGCGTGGTTGTTGGAGTGAGTTGATCACCAGGGTCAGACTCGTCCAATCTTCGCTCTTCTGATGATGCAGAAGCCAAAGATGACTCTTTTCTGGAATCACTAGCAATACTCGACGGCTCCAGTATCAGTCTTTGTTGTTTCTTCGCCTCATAGCGCTTTTTCTTCTCCATCAGTCGATGATGGCATGGCATACAGAAAAGACCTTTAGAGGTCCGTGCGTATCGCAAGTCCTCTATTGGTTTCTTGCATGACCTGCACTTGAAGCAGTTAGCGCAATAAGCCTGATCTCCCGTGAGAATGGCCATGTCATAAATCTTCTTGCCACACGACTTACAGCAATACGAGCATTCAGAACAAACAAGTGATCCCGTTCCAAGAACTAGAAAGTTCGAGTTGACTCCCAGCAATTTGTCACACTTGGAGCATCGAAAACACTCCACATGCCATCTATCTCCTGCCAACTCATACGCATGGCCTTCCATGATGGGAAGAGAGCATTTCTTGCAGTCATGAGACCGTGAGTCCATCGTTGAACTGAATTCTGAGATGGATTTTTCAGGTTCCTCGCGCTTCCGAAGGTTCTGAAAAGCGCCAAACTGCTGCTATCGACGCTTTCCAGACCTTGTTGTGACTTCTAGAAGGCGAACTTCTTCTTATAAGGTCCTCTCCTGTCCTTATATAGCTATTGGTGCTCTTTTCGCCTCCTTTGTGTACGTTCTTTTTCGTTCTCCTATTCCAAATCTAACTACGATTTTTTGTTCAAACTGCCCAGTCGCGAATCTGCCTTTTCGGGACTAATTGTTAGATTCCACAGGAGATCTTATTTCCGCTGGAGACAGTACATAGAAAACGATCATGTACGTTTTTTCCAATGCCACAAGGTGTCCACACAACCACCTTCTTCTTTATCCTCTCCCAATGTGCTGCCGCTATATATCCAAACCGGCTTTTTCCCCTTTCTGTGTTTTTTTTTTCTTCTCTTCTGACCAAACCGGTTTACATTCCTGATCTATTCCGTACCGTAAAAGGGATCTCAACTCTACTGCGGATACTGGTGTACAGATGTTCAAGCTATTATTAGTTTCGGTCAGGGTGTCTTCCCCACATTTTCATCAAGAAAAAGATTATATATATATATATATATATACTACTTCGTGAGCCAATCCCAGTAGAAGGACAGGTACTGCGGGTACTTGTATTTCACCTGGCATCCTTCAACAAAAGAGCGGTGTCCAAGTCGCGAGTTGAAAAGGGACCGCATTCTCGTGAGGCTGCAGCTGTACCCCGGTCCATCCTGGCATCCTAAGAGAGGAATCACTGCGTCGTTCACCAGAATTCTGACATATTTGCTTCCGGGGCGGTCTGCATACGACAGTCTCTCAATAGCAATCCTAGATCCCATAGGAATCAACTCAGATGTGCGGAAAAAACGACCAAAGTCGATATAGTTCAGCGGAAGATCTACTGCCTGGTGGTCCAGAGCACCTAGAGCGTTCAAGTAGTACAGCAGGTCGGTATCGTGGGAGAAACTGAACCATAACGCTTGCTCGTCCAAGTTTTCAGGTCCCTGCTCCAGAAGTGTTAGTGTCGCGTTCACATAGACTGATCCCAGTAAAAATGTAAAGGGATGTTTTGCTTTGGTATAGTACAGTTCCAAGTCTCGCGAATACTCCAAACCCACAAACGCATCCCTCGATAGCGCATCACACACCTCACTGTAGCCACGGGCATTCAACTCAAACGGACAGTATTGTAGCAGTCGCTGGACGTCTTCGGCTGTCACGTTAAAACCTGGAGACAGGAGGTTGAGTCTCTTTGCTTCTTGATTCAAATAGAGCAGCTCGAAGTCCTTCAATCCAGGAACAAAATTTGAAGACTTGTGATAGGGATCACAGCTCTTGCCTGTAGTGAGAGTATTCGCTCCCTGTTTGTCGGTCTCACCCAGTACCTGTACGGATGCAAAACTGCCAAACTCAACGTCATCACCCAAGAAAAAGCCTCGGGCAAAGCTGGTAGCCGAATCAACTACCCGCTTCTGTCCAGCGCTGAAAAACGGAACAGCACTCCCATTCTTATATAGATGCCCGTATCTAGACCGCATGGTAGCCCCAAGGTCGTACATATCCCTGATCCCAGAGAATCTCGAATTGTTAGTTTCCATCTCCAACAGTGATTCATCATCCACAAAATAGTTCCAGTGCTCCACAAAGCTCAAGGGTCCCTGATAGGGTTCCACTTCCGCCTGTTTGAGCTTCTTATACACTAGTTTCAATTCATCGCCTACTCCAGCAGTAGGAAATCTCTCCCCGTGTCTTGCAAAGAGAAAAACCTGATCAACTACCATGCTTTGAGGAGTAACTGGTGATATTCCAAACCCGCTTCCTTGAACCCAGGGACCCATTCCTCCACAGTGTTTCAGCAAGTTCTGCTGATCGGTGGACTTCTGCCAGGACTCTTTGTGATCATGTTCTGCTACCCATCCGTTTCCCCCTAAACCGCCCAGCTTTAAAGCTGCAGAAACAACTGCTAATGCACTTAGAATCTCAACCATCGATCATCTGCCGCTTGTGCACTCTTCAATGAATCAGATCCCCCACTCAGCTTCTTCCTGTCTGCTATACGTCTCTTGCGATCTCCATGTGCATGTCTGCACTCCCGATATTGAAAGGCCTTCCCACGTGGTGATGGCCTTTACTAATTGGTATTTTACTTTCCCAGTTGACAGGTAGAGGTCGTCGACGCGACGACCATATCTTAAAGAAAGTCCATCGGTGTGCGCCACGCAATATTGTCTAAAAAAAAAATTCAGAAGGATTAGAATTTATTCTTCTTGCAGGTTTACTCCTTGTATTGAAGGGTGACCTTAACTAGTGGAGCGGAATACAACGCTTTGCTAAGACCCAAAATGTCTGATGGAGTGATAGAACAACTAGTGGATCGGCCAGAGATAGTTTTCTCACAAGATGTTCGTGTCGAGGATATTTTACATGAAGTAAAGCAACTCGTGGACCCTATAACAAAGGAGAACTGCGTACTCGACGAAATTCATGTTGATGGACTGGTGTCCTCACAAGTGTGGGGACAGGTCAAGCTTGTCGTTGACGGGGTGAATGAAAATGTGTTATTCGGGAAGATACAGGGCTGGAGGGATCAATATGGTCCTGATTTGAAGCTGAATACTGAAGATCGGCAGGAGGACAAGGAAGAAGAGGAAGAGTCCGAGGATCAGGAAAGTGACCTTGATCTTGATTCTGAGGTAGAGCAAGCTGAGTCCAGTGAAAGTGATGCTGAGAAAATGTCCTCCGAAGATGACAACGAGGGCTCTGAGTCCGAAATGGCGAAGGATGTCGACGAGGATGAGGAAGATGTTGTTCCTGAAAAAGATGCTTTCCAGCTGAATGACCAGTTTTTTTCTATTGATGACTTCAATAAACAGATTCTGGCCATGGAGGATAATAATGCTTTTGAGGATGTTGATCAAGAGGAAGATGTGGACTTGTTTGCTGATCTGAAGGACGACGATGAAGATGAAATGTACAGCTATAATGATTTCTTCAAAGCCCAAAGAGACAAAAAAATTCACAAAGCCGTAGTGAGATCCACGAGTGCTGATGATGGAGAGGGCCTTAATGAGGAAGACTATGACGATGCGTATAACGCGGTGCTTGCAGACTTCGGTGGGGCCGACGAGGTCACTCCTAGCAACAACGAGAATCTTTCTACATTCGAAAAGCAGCAGAAAAAGATTCAAGAGGAGATCAGACAGCTGGAAGAGGAAGCTGTAGCTGAAAAAAAATGGTCTTTGAAAGGTGAAGCATCTGTGAAACAGCGTAAGCCTGACTCTTTGTTGCAGGAAGAGCTTCAGTTTGACAGATCTTCTAAACCCGTTCCTGTAATAACGCAAGACACAACGCTTTCTCTTGAAGAGATAATCAAGAGTCGTATCAAAGATCAAAAATTTGACGAACTCCAGAAAAGAATCATATCCCAGATGTCTGACTTCAAGCCGTCGCAGAAAGTCCAAGTCTCTGAACAGAAATCATCAAAATCGCTGGCTGAGATCTACGAGGATGATTATGCAGGAACCAGTTCTGACCCTGTGAAAGAGGAACTCAAGCAGGCTCATGACGAAATCACTGAACTTTTTGTCGCTCTCAATCACAAGCTAGATTCTTTAAGCTCGGCACACTTTGTTCCAAAGCCTAAGGAAAAGCTACTTGATATCAAGGTTCAAACTTCTTCCATATCTATGGAGGATGCCCAGCCGTTGACTATGTCTACCGCTGAAACACTAGCACCGCAAGAAGTTTATAAGACGAAGCGTCATACAAATAAGGATGAAATTGTTCTCAGGTCTGGTGTGACTATTGCCAAAAGTGAACTTGATCAACAGGAGAAACAACGAATGAGAAGATCGAAAAAGAGAAAGATGCATAATATATCGAAGGACAAGTCTTTAAAAAAAAGGAATGTGCCAACAAATCAAATATAACGACACAAGCCCAACTGTCTATGCAAGATCAGTATATGATGGCGGCGGTAGTAGCGGCAGTACCCATGATTGATGCTAAAACTATTACCAAGATATACACCCATCTCCTCGCAGGTTCGCATAACTTGATATAAAATGCACATGGGAGTATTATGCAGATTATAGAGCAAAGTGAGGCTCCACTAAGTCCGATGATTTTATCAAATTCAGGGTAAAGAACAGAAACCACCACAAACATCAAGGTAACGGACATTTTCACTAATATTCTAGCAGCAGTTTGCATGAAGGTGGGGGACTTGTGCTGATGTTGATGAGAGAGGCCCAGCATGAACTCAATGATGTTAGTTATAGGAAGCGAGTTGATTGGTGTTTTGGCTATAGGCACCATAGAGACACATATGCTGACTATTAGATAGATGGACTTGGGATAGCCTTTAGTGACAAGGATGGATTTTGTGATTTCATTTAAAACGCCAGATCCAAACATTGCGAATCCAATCAATGCCATTGTTGAATCTGCAAGAAAACCAACGGTGTACGTGACAGTGAGGCATTTCTTAAACTTCTCTGGAGTTGCAAGATCAGATTTCAGTGCAGGAAATAATGAGTGAGAGCCAAACGGGCCCAATATGATGCCAAATGATATCAAAAAATCATGAATTGAAGCAGGGTATAAGTGCGTTGGCATAGGACTGATGAGAGACCCTGGAGGATCCTGTTTGATCAGACCTACGATAAGGATCAAAATAACCAACGAGATTGTGCATGTTATGCCCATCAAACTTATGACGCTCAAAACTCTCAAAGAGAGAAATGAAAATGGTGTCAGGAGACAAAAGGCGATAAATTTGAACTGGTTGATTGATATTTCGGGGAAGAGAGCATTCAAAGAGTCTGCGAATAGAACTATTAAGGATACTCCCACCCCTAGAAGCTCCACGGAAAACAAGATCGAGATAAAGAGTCTAGCCTTTGAACCAAATGCTTTATAGCCAAGATCAGCGTATGTTCCGAGCGTTGGATCGGTATTCATGCAGTCTGTGAGCAATGTGGCAGTCCAGTAAGTGATGCTAGCACTGAAAACAAGCAGCAAGCAACCGCAATACCATCCAGAGTATGTCATGGCTTTAGGCAAAGCGAGAAGTCCAATTCCAATCAGAACGTTGATCGAGTTGAAGATAGTCTGTGATACTGTGGATCTGGGAACAAGCATGGTAACGATTTTTCCGTCTCGATCTTCAACTTGTTTGAATATAATTGATTCACCCTCGTTGGAGAGCACGGCTGTCAAAGGGTGGCCGTTGACGAAACTGGAAGCAGCATATGAGTAGATAGAGTCTGCTCGAGAGTTTGCGATCTCGGCATATGAATGGTCGAGAAAAGATGTGTCATCCACAGCAGCTTCATCAAACGTTGAAGAGTCGAACAATGGTTTATTGGCAGTGAACACCGTGGAGATTTTACTCCCCAACTGGGAAGGGGCTAGAGTGTCCGGATCGATCAACTCCTCGTCATCTTGAAAATATGATCTAGAGGATTTGAATCGGGGCTCTAGAGAGCGAAACGACTGGGCTCTTTGATAAGACGAGGCAAACCCGCTGATAGAGTTATATCCCTTGAAAGAGTTGATGGGAGAGGCAATAAAATTAGACCGACTCTGTCTTGACTGCCTGTTAGGAATTGGGATCGCGTTGTAGGACGTGCTGTTTTTACCAGAAGTTAATGGTGTATTGGCATTAGGACTTGACATGTTGATGAGAACGAATCAGGTAGAAGTTCGAAGGCTGAATTTCAGCGGGTTTTTCCGCGATATTTGATGAAACTCCTTGTTTCCCAGATTGCGCACTGATATGCGATCAGGGGCGGGGTTCTTGAGTTGCTGTGGGTGTTGATGGAAGATGAGGAACGCTGTTCTTATGTCTAAGAAATGTCTCCCTAAAATCAAAACAGCCATCAGCGAAAAAGACCATGCAGTAACAAAACAAAAAAAGGTCTGATTGTGTCGCTCACTACCGTGCCAGATCGTATCTTATCAGTGGGGTTATAAGTTACGGATGAGAGAACATAAAATGGGGTGAGAATGAGATGTGGGAGAAACCATGGCAACCTGGATAACAATAGGATGTAAAGTAAAGTATGCAGCAAACACGTATGAATTATCTATATATTCATGAACTGAAGAACTCTAAAGACAAGAAAAGCTTCTATACTCTAAGCCAGAGGTTGCGGGGCCTTCAACGCAATACTGCTATCAGCCGGCTGATCTTCTTCACCATACTTTCCGTAAGTGATATAGCCGTCATTTGTATGACCATAAAATTTGGCTCTTACGTAAGGAGATAGTGGTAGCCCATTCTTGAGTCTGTATGCAAGATCTGGATTGGAAATATAGTATCTGCTAACGCCGATCAGGGTTCTGTCATTTAGATCAACGTGCTCACGGAGGTACTTGTAGCCTTCTGCACTTAGGTATGCCCCCGATCTCAAAACGATTCCCTTCCAGATTTCAGTGATCCAACTAGAGGTTGAATCTTTTTCTCTTTCTGGTCTGTCAGTTATTCCATCAACTCTGGGCTCCACAACTGACACATAGGCCAATCTCTTACCCTCCTTGCCTCTCTTTTCCAGTTCGCTCAGGATATATCCAAATTGTGCAATCGGATGTACCTCAGCATTTAGACCCCCAGAACCCTGGAATGTGGCATAAGGAGAGAGTCTGACAGCCACATGTTCTGCACCTACAGCCTCTGTGACCGCATCTAGCACCTCCAGCAGGAACCTGGATCTGTTTTCTATTGACCCTCCGTACTTGTCGGTTCTCTTGTTGGAGCCTATTTGGATAAATTGATCTAATAGGTACCCGTGGGCTCCGTGTATCTCGACAATATCAATGCCTGCTTTTTCAATGGCATTTTTGGCAGCAGTCGCATAACCCTTCTTGAAATGTTCGATTTCGTCAATGGTGATGGCTCTGAACTCAACTCCGCTATCTTTAACCTCTTTCTCATGCTCCTCACTGAAGAATAGAGCAGAGGGGGCCAGAAGAGGAAGGCCCTGCTCCTTCATAAGCTTTGGGGTGGCTGCTCTTCCCAAGGCCCATAACTGCATGGAGATATATGAACCGTTCTTGTGAACCTCCTCGGCAATCTTTCTCCAGCCCTCCACTTGGCGTTCTGTTTGGATCATAGGAGCTCTCGCATAGATTCCAAAAATGGGCTCTGGAAGGGTAGCTTCGGTGATGAGCAGACCGCCGTTGTTTTCTGCTCTCTGTCCGTAGTACGTCAACATGGAGTCCGTAGGAACGAAATCTTCGGTGTTACGGTATCTTGTGGAGGGAGCAAAAGCGATTCTGTTTTGGAGCTCTACCTTACCCACCTTGATAGGTTTGAACAGGTTTGTTTCCGCTAAAGGCTTGTTGTAATCGACAGTCATGATTTTTGCTGACAGTTGTGGGTCTTGCTCAAGTTGCGCATCATCATATAGTTGTCCCGTGAGAAAGAATGCGTCTCTATTTATACCCACTGAAGCTAGAAACTCAGATTACTAATTCAGGCATTTTTAAGAATCTAGCTTGACAGAGGCTGCCATACCGGAAATATCCCCCGAATAATTAGTAATCCCAAATAGAAGCAGGGGACGGCATTACCAGATCAGCAGTCAAGTTGGTCGGGCAAAGCTTCTAGTCGAGGCTGGTTTTTTCTGAGGAGCAAAGACACTGAGGACTTCTTCCTATTCTGGTGCCAGACAAGGCGATCAAATCTACTTCAGTGACGCCGGAGTCCGGTATCAGTATTCTGCAGACGGGGTGACTAGTGGAGATGAGATAACTATGCGTGCTGTAGCTGTGGAGCCGCACAGCCGTTTGTTTCTGCGAGAAAGAAAAAAAAAAGTTATAATGGTCGTTGTGCGTCGATCGGCGCATCCTCTGCTATCCCTGTTTTCCCGAATGAAAAACAAAATCAACAAACTAAGATTCTGCATAACGACACAACATGCTGCTAGACCTGCGTATCCGTATATGTGCGTGCCATCCCAGGGCTATTTGGTTGCTAAATGAGACTCTCCGCAGCCGTTGTAGCAGGTTTATTGGCGTGCTGGCCGTACAGGCTCGAAGCAGGGCCGGCTGGCGTGTGGTCTTTCCAACCTTCCACCTCTACTCAGAACTCGATCACATCAAGCCAAACAGCCAATGTTGTGTCTGCGACAGGCTCCTTTGTGCTAGAGAAGAGAGATCCAGGTAAGAAGGTTGTAGTCGACAAGGAGTACGATCAGAAGATGAAGCAGAAGGGCAAGACATCCACTTCGGAAACTCCCACGCCCTGGCTCAGAACCGTGTACGGGTCTATAGCAGAAATAGTCACTCCCACAGTTATTGGAGGAATCACATTCAGTGCCAAGCCTGCTCCCGAAACTGACAGTCTTGCTCCTTGGGTCACTCTCAAAGGAGACGGGTCCCCAAAGACAATAAATCCAAAGCTGAAGAACGGAAAGATCGCCAACGGAAAACCAGACGTGAAAACGTATTTCCAGACGGCAACTACGATCACCTACAGCCAGAAAGAGCTCAAGGCTCACGGGATGAAGGAGAATGAAGTGTTTGAAGAGGTTCAGTGGCTTCCTGAAGACCAGACGTACGTGTCGTTGAATCCGCTCATGAGATGCATGCCCGATCTTTACTACAAGAAGGGGCCGGGCAGAAATATAATATCTGAGCCTTTCTGCTCGCCAAAGGATGATTCCAAACTCAAGATTGGAGTTACGTATTTTCTGACGTGGTACACCCGGTTCTTTCAAGAGGCAGATAAGGTCCGGATCCACTTTGCGTATGTGAAGCAATCCATGCATGATAAAGGCATGAAACGCAAGAGAGACGATAGAGATGCCGTCAGAGAGATCGCCAAGCAATTGGAGTACCCCAAAGATGTGCATAGTCTGGTTGGAGACGTTGCCGGAGCGTTCTACTCATCAGAGTGGATTCCCAATGTTGATGGCTTTTTCCCTATAGAAATAGAAGAAGAGTGGCTAAGAGGAAAGCCTGATCAGAAAGTCATTATCAGTATCCAGCCAGACACAATTGACGATGAGGAATTTGATATCCTATCATCAGACCATGTTGTCGTGACTTTCCAGAGGAAGGCTACAGTTGCTAAGAACACCAAGACCGACAAGCACAACCAGGACCAGCCAAACAGCGACGATGTGTACTACGTTATAATGACTGTTCCGACTGTGGTTGTTTTGGCAGTCTTTGGAATGTACATGTTTCTGTACATCAACAGAAAACACAGGGATCTGTCTAACATCAAGAAGCCCAAAAGAAGCAGATTCGGGAATGAGGGAAGGTACAATCTACCATATGCCGAAACTGACCTCCATAAGCCCGGTGAGTATAAGCAGAACTAATGTGGCTTTCGTTTGCACGGCAGACTTGAACTACTCTATCATTAATCAAGTGTTTTTTTTTTTTGCGTACAAGAAATTATCCTGTCTAAAACCGTAATCGCTTATGTAATCCAGACGTGTCACAACCATAATATTTAACCGATTTGTTCAGCCCTCCATCAACTTTTGGTTTGTATATAGGTATATATTGAAAGGGCAAAGCATTAGTTGAAAAGAGACATTTGGACGACGAAGTAAGAGGGGCATATATATGGAAGCACTGAAGACGTCCTAGAATGGACCCTGCTACGGTTCTAGAGCAATATACGCAGGATCTGTCGAACTTGCCTGCGGAATTAGCGTACCTTCTTGAAGAACTCCGAGAGAAAGACTTGAGCTTCTATGACATAAGGAAGAAGTTTCAACTGCGGGACTCGCAGCTACACAAATACATCAAGCAGAATGGATCTCTAGTGAAGCATCCAAAGGAGAGTCAGATATATGCGAAAAACAGAGAGGACTTTGAAAAGGCTCTGAAGTTGCAAGACGAAAAGTGTGTCTTGGCCAATACCGCACTATTTCTTGTGTCCAAGCATTTGGTGAGGCTGGAAAAGGATATTGAGAGACTGGAAAATGATGGTGTTGTTCCGTCTCTGATGGATGTGGATTCTGGTGAAGAAGATGACGACACCAATGCCCTGGAAGCTCTGAGCTCGCAGGTTTCAAATGCGTCCCTGGAGTTCCCAGATTCTCCTGTCAGAAGGTCCAGAGCCCCAAAGAGTAGATCGAGACAAGTCACTCCTGCCGTAGCTGTGGTTCCTTCTGTTTCTTCTGGACCTTCTGGAGTGCTAAACTCGGTTGGTGGTCCTGGATACTTGGCTTCCACGGCGTTGAAGAACAGATTGATGTCAGAGGAGCTGTCGGATGGTGAAATGGAAGGGTTTTCTCTCAGAGCGCAGAAGAAGAAGACCTCATTGCTGGAACATGGAGCTTCTGGTACTGTTTCCATACCGAAAGTGCTTCCCCACCACAACTCCAATGAGGAGGATGAGCTCTATTGCTTCTGCCAGCAGGTTTCTTACGGAAACATGATTGCCTGCGACAACTCCAACTGTAAGTATGAGTGGTTCCACTATGATTGTGTTGGTTTGAAAGAACCTCCGCAAGGAATTTGGTACTGTCCCGACTGCCGAAAGGAAATGGAGCTTAGTATGAGCCGCAGAAAGGATAGAAAGCGAAAGTACTGACGGGTTTTAGTATGTTGTAACGATTTTTCTATAGTTTGGTGTACCATATATCTTTCAACTTCTTTGAGTCTGCCATGGGCTTGATAATGGCTATACTCAGAGCTAATACAGCAACAGTAAGTAGTAGAATCGTTGAGTTGAATGATTTTGTCATGGAGTCAAAAGAGCCAGATGGTCGTACCATAGTCACGAAGAGGTCCAGATCGTAAGATATAATAACAGACGTGGACTCGAGATTCGTAGCAACAGAGAGAATGGCATCAGTACCTCTGTAATTCGTCATTAGCTTTCTGAAATGGCTCAGAATCAATCTGGGATTGATTTGCAGCACAGGGTCGTACTTAAAGAGCTGAAACTCCTGCTTTTGGTCTTTGTCAAGATCTTTCATTGGTCTTCTACCACTGATGATAGATCTTGGAAATGCCACAATCTCTTTGTTTGACAACCTTGCAATCAGCCACCGGGACGATATGCCAAACCTGGTTCTAGTAAGAGCCAAAGAGGAAATCTCCATAGAAGGCAGAATGTACGATCTGAGCTCGAACTCAGGCAGTAGAGTGTTATTGAATGATGAGAAGTTGGGAGTTCTGGCACTTGGCTTGTAGTCAGGAGTCAAAGACTCAAACAAATCAATGACTGTAATGATAGTGTTTGCTTCTTTGGAGTCATATGTGGAAAATATCACAAAGTTCTCCTCCATTAAAAGCTGCAAAGACCCTGGAAACTTGGTTTCCCTGATGAAACTCTGGTAGATCTGGCCAGTCAGTATATTGATCAACTCTACTCTCAAAATAGAAGAGGCAGAATTGTATATTGCCACAGCTGCCAAATTGGGGATGAGATACTTATAGAGAACTTTCCTTGACCCCAGAACAACAGCATTAACGCTCACTTGCTCTGCCTCATATGACCTCGACACAATTTTGACAATGCTCTCATTGTCACCGGCAGAATAGCGCCATGTGTCCACCGGCTCATCTCCACCGACAAGCTTCAATCCATGCAATGATTTAAGATCATTGGATACCTGTACCGAGTAGAACTCTGACTCGGAGGTCTGGAGAACGGTCTTGCCATCAAGAACTCGGAAATTCTTAGAAAGATCATGTGTACTGATCGGTATAAGGTCTAACGGGTCAGTATTTACCTCGTATAACTGCTGATCCTCATCACCAACAACAATTCTGTTGTCAAAGGAGTAAAGTTTCTTCAGAGAAACAGCAGGATCGTATTTCCATAGGAGCTGACTGTTGTCCTCCTGCTTCAAGATGCTAAAAGCAAATAGCTTGCCATTTTCTGTCAAAACTACGAGCGTCTTGATGAACCCAAAGTGCTGATTCAGGTCTATAGCCTTAGCCCCGCCTCCGAAAACCAGATTATAGTTGTGTTTGAGTCTCCCTAAGTATGCTGGCAGCAAGCTGGAACTCTCCTCTGTAGTTATATCAGCTACTGTAACATCCAGCTCCTCTGCTTGGTCAATCACTATGGAGTCGATTATGTAACCTAGAGACTCGTCTCTAGTCCACACAGTGTGGCCGTTGACGATAAACTCGAGCTCGTAGTCTTTATACACCACGAAAAGACTTATTGTGTTATTTTCAGTAAGTAGACATTCATAAAATGCCACATTGGAGAAGTTCAGAGCATGCTTGTAGGTGGAAAGTGGTACATTTGAAGAAGAATCGAGGTCAAATAGTAGTATTTCGCTGGCTGTAAAGCAAACGATATACTGAGAGCCAACTTGTTTGTGCTGCACTATTGGTGAGTTCGATTCAAGATCGCTGATTGTTACCAGATCGGAAACCAGCCTCTTTGAGCGATGGGATCTCACAAACGACGATTTTTCGAATCTGTAGACTGATTCCTCAGCGCAAAGTATATAGTCAGGGCCTAAGGTCATAGAGTCAAAGGTGCACCCTTTGAAAGGCTTCAGCTCTGACAAGGAGTTCCGAGAAATGGACGCGTAAAAGGTACTGTTATCAGAAGTTTTCAGAATCAATACAGTCTCCCCATCAAATGTAGTCAGAACTTTGGAATCCTGGAAGCTCCGAGAAGAGTGAGAAGCAATGGGAGTGCTGTTGAAATCACTATCAAACAGGAGAAGTGATCCTGATTGGGTAACTACTAGAAGAGTGTTTCTTTGCGCAAAGCAGCCAATCACAGGTTCAGGTATGTCAATCTCCTTGTGCAGAAGGCCAATGTTTGACCAGACAAAAACTTTGGATCTCGTTTTGTCGAAGACGAAGCTGGAAGCTATCACACCGCCCTGGAGTTCCACTAGGCGAGCACTATTTTGAACGGGTTGCTGTTCTGTCTGAAACCTGTACAGGACATCACCGTTGCTGGAATTCAAAAGAGAGAATATGCCTTCGTTTGATACGGAGGCAACGAGGTTGTTTTCGGTGAGTAAAGAGCGTGTAGGATACCCTATCTGAACAGTCTGCCAGTCGATGCTGAAAATCTCGTCTGCTGGAAGAGCACAGCACGATACGAGCAGCACGGCCAGTCGAAGGAACCTGTGGAGCAGCATTGTGGGGGGTGTGGGGCCTGGTTGGGGATGAAGGGGAAAAGAGGTGCTATATTAAATTTAAATATTTTTCACATAAAGTACATGGCTATTATTTTGTAATACGAGGGGAGGGAAGAAGGGTGGGACCACCAGGAGACAGGTGGCGGAAGATGGGTCTGAAAAGGCGAGATGAACTGAAATGTAACTGGCGGTGGGGTCCCGAGAGCTGACTGCCTTCCCATATATCTGCTGCTGATGGATACGGCTTTGAAAGATTTAATAACTAGCAATAATTAGATATACATGGTCAACATACAATCCGGGCCGCCACAGCCTGTGTCATTGAGTGGTCATTGATGGGACGCATCGGCCATTGGGAGGGATACCAGATCACCATCTGCAATCTAGTACTGCGTTACTGCCGAGTTTGTAGTATCTGCAAGTTCAAATCCGAGATACGGGTAGTTCCAGCCAATATCAGTCAATATCAGACAATATCAGACAAAAACCCATAGCGGACTTCGTGGCCAAGCTGGTTAAGGCATGCGACTGTTAATCGCAAGATCGTGAGTTCAATCCTCACCGAGGTCGTTTTTTTTGCTTTTTGCCTTTTTTTTTTGTGCTGCCAAACGCACCTTGAGACAGGCGACAAACATGAGTGGCTAAAACCAGCACGGGTAACTACTGCTACAACAACATATGTACGCGAAGAATATTTGTATTAACTAGCTAGCATTATAGCATAATGAGCACGGCAGAGGGGGTCTAATCGCTCTTGGTGAAGGATATCTGGAAGTATCCTCCTCCAATAGTGCTCTCAAAGACAGGGCTCGACTTCTTTTGCTGGTTTTTTCTGATCTCGTTCATGATCTGCTTCTCTTTCTCTGCTCCGAAGTTGAGCTTGGCCTTTTCAGCCTCTGAGCTGTTCTGGTCTTGTTTGTTGGAGAACATACTGACTGTTTTTAATGCTGGAGCGTACGGTACAACAATGTGTCACCCTTTGATGCTGCTTTGAAACGTACAGGCCAGACAAGCGCTATTTATATACCAGAATGCTGTAACTCTCTCCGATTAGCTGGACCGAGAAATCATAATAAAAAAAATGCTGCTGCGGCTCAAACAAGTGGATCCTGCACCCCCTATGCGGCTTTTTACCGTTTAAGCGTGCGGCTACTAGTCGCGACAAAATGCCTCCATGGCGCACGAGACCGTCACAGCCGGTAGCCAGCAACCGAAGAGTCGTCGCAATCAGTGGCTCTTCAGTTGCTCCCCTGTTGCTTTCCAGTTGCTGCCCGTTCTCCTCCGTTCAATCCCGCAACTCTGGCATTTTCACGTTCGCTAAGGCTACCGCATAGAGAAGGTCGTGCACTGCTCGTCCGAAAGTGAGTAATTTCTACCCCTCCCTCCTTGAGGTGGGGGAGTTTGGGGGTTGTATCGGACACATGGGGGGGGGGTTTCGGAGACTCCTCTCCGGTATTTTCCTGTAGCACCCCCGGTTGAGGAATTTTTCTCAGCGTTACGGATAGAACCGTGGCGGGTTTGCCGGTGAACATTCAATTGGCTGGTCGCGGTTCCCTATACCTCGCTCTCACTCGCTGGTGCTACTGCCTGGTAGGGTGACCCACAGTTGCCACTCACTCATCCGATGGCTTATATCACGTGCCGCCTGGTAGCTATAAGACTCCCAAGCTAAAGCAGCTGAAAAACAGAATAGAGTCACTGTCTTTCTTCTTTTATTATATATATACAGATACATCGCTTGACTCAGCGGCTCCATCAGTAACGTGATCATTCATAAGGGGGTAGACCCTGTGGTTCCGCCTTTGCCATGGCTCGCTGGTACGCTGGACGGTCGCGGATCCGGGCTATGTAAGCCCGGATGTTGGGGTAAGCTGACTGATCTCGAGGAGCGAAAATCCTCAGCGTTGTCAGTGGGAAAAACATCACTATATCAGCGCACGTTAGTTCGTTGCCCGCAAAATAAGGTACCAGCCCCAACCGCTCTTCTACCATCGCATAGGCCTTGTCATACCGCTCTGTAGATATCGAGCTCAATACATCCTTGGACCCGGAACGCCTATCTTTTGCGTCTCCAAGAGCTGCTGGCATCATCGAACCATTCGCAAAGTGCCACCAGTATAGGTAATCAACATAGTTAGGCTGGTCTGGAGCAACTGTCAGTTGGCCTCCACCGTAAATATGCGTAATATACTCCATGATTGCGCACGACTCTGCTATACGACGGTCTCCATCGTCGACCACTGGCGAGGTCCCAAATGGATGAAGAGCTTTGTACTCGGCTGAGGCAAGTTTCGTCACGGGGTCACGGTCGTACCGCACAAGGTTGTACGGCAGAGCTAGTTCCTCTAGGAGCCAAACAATTCGTTCAGATTGTGATATTCCAAGATGGTGCACAGTTAGCATTGTGAATTTTAGCAATGTTCTCTTGTTTCTCGAGTGTAATGGGGAGCTGCTGGTTTGCACTTCTTCCTTCTCCTCCCCAGCTCTGAAATATTATATGGAGGATGCGCTCCTTTTATAGTAATTCAAGCACCTTATCTGCAATTTCCATAGATCAAAACGGTTTTCGGCCTTGGATGAATGTGTGAATATCAGCTAAATGCTTACGTAATAGTTTTTAAAGCTTTTTGCCAGATGGTGCAGAGATGTATTCCCCAGAGAGAGTTTATTGAATACCCCCCCCCCTATTGAAACCCCCAGATGACCAAAGCGGTCTGCGAAAATATCAGAAATAAAAGACAAAAGAAGCGGAGAGAAAGAGAGTCTGGAATTGACCAAAGCTGTTACTAACCGTTTAAAGTGCCATCTCAATTCTTTAAGTTGAGCCAATCAAGGTCCCCAGACTTATCAGAGCGCGCTCTTCACTGGCCGGAGTGACACTGAGATCGATTTGTTCTGATAGTTTCACGAAAATCCCCACAAATATTCTTCGGATCTTCTTTGGATGTCGAAGCGCAAGCACACCTCCAGCTTCTCTATAGCTTCTTCGGAGGCACACATAGCCCCCCCTATAGCATCTGCATCAGTTGACCATGTTCCAAGGGGTCTTCAGATAAAGCAAGCATTATCCTTAAACCCACCGAAGATAATCATGCCTTCAACGAGCGAGTCGTCTGGTGGTCTTGTGCTACAGAAGAAGCGCAGGGTGGTCCGTGCATGCGACAGATGCCGCAAGCTTAAAATAAAATGCTCAGGAGACCTTCCCTGTATCCACTGCACAGTTTACAGCTACGAGTGCACTTATGACCAGCCCAACAGAACTAAGAAGAAGTCTTCCTCCACAAACAGTTCAGGGTCTCCTGCATCTTCTTCCGTTGCTACGGGGCCAAACAGTAACTCTCCTGCGGCAGCACTAGCGCTGAACAACCCAGAACTCCTGGCTCGGGTCACCGATAGACTCAAGCTTTACGACGACATTTTGCATAGACTCCTACCTGAGATCAAACTGACCGACCTCAATGACAATCCCAAACCTATAAACCCGGTAAAGTTGCTTATGTCCCTGAACAGGATACGAGAAAGAGAACTAGACGAAACTAAGAACTCAAGCAGGATGATTGCTGAAGAGTACTCAGCATTGCCGGACGTTCCTGTCCCCGCTATCCGTGTTGCTCCTAAAATGCCTTCCAGTGCTAACTCCAGCCCTCCCTTACAGCAACAGCTACAACAAGAACAACAGCAATATCAGACACAGAACTCACAGAAGCGACAGCAACCTTCTCCGTCTGCTTCCGAAAAGAACCTCTTCCATAGTCCCAATGGAGTTCACCCTGGAATTGATGGATCTTACGAGTCTAGCATGGGCAAGGAAATCAAGATTATTTTGCCCTCAAGAGAAGTGGCCTTGCAGCTGATCACAAAAACGTGGGAAAATGCCTGCGTTCTTTTCAGGTTCTACCATCGTCCCGCTTTTGTAGAGGATCTGAACGAGTTATATGATACAGATCCAGGGCAATACACTAACAAACAACAAAGATTTCTCCCTTTGGTTTATTCTGTAATGGCTTGTGGTGCATTGTTTTTCAAGAGCGATGAACAGACAACGGGTAAGTCAAATGATAACAGTGAACCTCCCAACGAGGACTTTGATGATGAGGGTTACAAATATTTCATTGCTGCCCGTAAACTTATTGACATCACTGATACCAGAGACACATATGGTATCCAGACCATTGTGATGTTGATTATTTTCTTACAGTGTTCTGCCAGATTGTCGACCTGCTATGCATACATAGGAATTGCTCTCAGGGCCGCATTACGAGAAGGGTTGCACCGGAAGTTGGATTATCCTTTCAATCCAATCGAGCTTGAAATACGTAAGAGATTGTTTTGGACAATTTATAAAATGGATATTTATGTCAACACCATGCTGGGACTTCCTCGAACCATTAGTGAGGATGATTTCGATCAGGATTTGCCAATAGAATTGGATGACGAAAACATCACTGTCGATGGGTATAGGTTTGCTATGCAAGGTGATCGTCCATCCAGTTCTGGTATTGCTAACGCACACACAACTCTGATTTTCATCATGAAGAAGATCGTCACCAAGTTATATCCAATCAAGCCCAGAAAGGTTGAAAATGGCCGCAGACCTGATCTGTTGGCCCATGACATTGTGTATCAACTGGAATTGGACCTTCAGGATTGGATGAATAGCCTTCCTCTTGAATTGAAACCGGGAGTGGAGCCTTCAAGCCAGTATTTGAAAGCAAACAGACTGTTGCATATATCGTATCTCCATGTCAAGATCATTTTGTACAGACCGTTCATTCATTACATATCCGCTGACTTCTCGTCAAGACCCCGCACGTCTAATGATCTCAAGTGCATTGAGAAGGCAAAAAACTGTATCAACGTGGCACGTATTGTGGTGAAGCTTGCAGAAGATATGATAAACAAAAAAATGCTGAGTGGATCGTACTGGTTCTCAATATACACCATTTTTTTCTCGGTGGCATGCCTTGTATATTATGTGCATTTTGCTCCGCCAGTCAAAAGCGATGGGGATCTCGACGCCGAGTACATCGCAATCAAACGTGATGCTGAGAGCGGCAAAAGGGTACTGGACATCTTGAAGGATAGCAGTATGGCCGCCAAACGGACTTACAATATTTTGAATGCTTTGTTTGAGCAACTTAATAGAAGAACAGCCAACGCAAGCATCAACCATGAATTGCCGGATGCTTCCTTCATTACTCCACAAGGTGGAAAATCTCAATTTGACATTGAGCATAAGCAGGAACAACATAAGGACCCGAGAATTGCTCTTGCTCATGCACAGCAACGTGAGAAGGATGGCTTCGATTTGTTGGCTGGTAGCCAAGACAATCCTTCGACAAAGCTGGAAAACTCAGAGATCAACAACATAGTCAACGGGGTCAACTTCATAGACGGTGTTTCTACCGGGATTAGTTTGAAACTGCCTGATCAAAACTCACAGCGCGATCGTCAAGTTCAAAGATCTCTTTCTGGACGGACGAGCGAGACCCCACAGGAGCAACTGGCGCAGCCTTCAGACCAGCCGGGAACTCAACGGGAGTACCCAAACAAATACAAGTATGTCCCTGGTCCTATGGATCAACTGGATATGAAGATCTTTGGACGATTTTTACCTCCCTACATGCTCAACTCAAACCAACAGTCGACAGAGACCACACCAGAGCCTGAATCGCCTCAGTTGCAGAACCAGCCTTCGACGACGGCAACAGCCGAACGCAACGGGCAGTACCTTCAACCCACTAATAGAGTCCAACAAAACTCTGAAGTCCCGCAGCCCCAACTCGCTCAGTCCACCCAGGCAGCAACTGGAATATCAGCGAATAACGATCTTTTCGGCTTGATCAACTCTTCCATTCCTTCCGGTCTTTCAACCATATCTCAGTCACAGTCACAGCAGCGATCCAGTCGTGTGTTTGACGGCACATACCGTACAGCACCTGGCCAGGGTAATGAGTTTGTGGACTCTCCTATCAATGATAAGAAATACGAGTTTGATGACTTTTTCTTCAACGATTGGACTACCGGATTTCCTACCGAATTCAATCCGAGCGAGAACTTGCCTCCTACAAAGTGAGATATCTGATTAGAACGGCGTTTCTTTTACTTACCATCATGCCGATTGGTAGTGTTGTTATATCAAAGAACTTGAGAAAGAAATACAAAGAATTCCTGGTTTTCTCTCACTATAATATAAAGTAACATTTCTAGTAGAGCAGATCAATAAAGTAAAAAGCTATTCAAGATAAATCAAAGCCAAGTGTACAAAAAAAAGCAGAGATAACCAAACACACATCATCACCTCTGTTCAAGTTGGAGACAGCCTTTACTTATCTAACTCGGGACCCCTGTTTTCCCCACAGAAACAGGACCGCTGCCCCCTTTGAATCCCCGACCTCTTCCTCTAATTCCTCTATTGAGATTCTTGTACAGATCCGAAAAGTACACCAGCAATTCTCTTTCAGAGGCTGGGAGCGCATCAAAGGCGCTGGTTGTGGTCACACGAGCCAGCTTGTTCGTGAGGTCGTTGAGAGTTTCCAAATGGAACCGGTTTTGATGGGCCTTGAGGTTTCCTAGCTGCGTGAAGCTCTTGGTACAATTATCGAATTTACACTCAAAAGGCCGAGTGTTGTTGTGTGTCAGCATATGTGCCTGTAGGTTTCCCTTACGGGAAAAGGACTTATCGCAGATCTCACATTTGAAGGGTTTCTCACCGGTATGAAGTCTCAGATGTGTTCTCAGGTTTCCTCCCTGGGTGAACCGTTTGCCACAGAATGAGCATTCGTACGGTTTCAGTCCAATATGCGAGCGAATATGAACTTCCAGATGGGTCGACTGGGTAAACTTCTTCATGCAGTATTGACACTGATGCTGTTTGAACCCGCTTCTGTGAGGCTTTTCCACTCCTCCAACGAGCTCTACAGGGTTCGGAAGAACTGAAGTGGAAGAGTTTGGACTCGCGAGCGATCGAGCAGCCCCAACTTCTTCCAGAATGGTCCCGTCCTCCGCCTGCTTGATATCACCCGTCAGGCCTTTCTTTCTCGCCTGGATCACCAGCATGAGCTGGTCAACTTTTGTCGCACCAATCAGCGGTCGGCCATCCTCTGTGTGCATGGCTTCATTGGCAGGAACCAAGTTCCCCCTGATTGGGTCTGATTTCGAGTGCTCATGATGCAGTGGAAGCTTGAACTCCGAAACCTGTTGAAGCTCTGTAGCAGGCCCCTTGATCTCACTGGAATCGGTCTCGAATATTGCCCGTCTCTTACCGCCACCCTTTCTTTTCTCCTTTCTCGCTGTTCCAATCTCGGCTGACGAGTTGTGCAGAATACCACGTTGCAGAGAGGGCTGAAATGGCTTCTGTCGATCATTTAGAGATCTCAGCGAATCGTAGTGGTCCAGAGCGGTACTGGATGCTCCCGAATGAACCATTCTGGGAGGAAGAGGCAGCACCGGTGTTCCAGAGGAGTAAATATTAGATGATCTTCCGGAGGAAAGCTGCTGCTGAGAGCGTATTTGCTGGGACTGCTGTTGTTGCTGTTCCTGATAGCCCGGGATGCTGTCCAGCAAATCACTATTCTGATCAAAGATCCTATTGACGCTGTCCCTTTTCAAAAAAGTGTCGATATCGCTCGACGGAAGCTCTGCAGTTGACTGTATAATGGAAGGAAACCTTTTGAAGAAGTGAGTATTCGATCTGGACCGCGGACCCTGTTGCATTTGCTGTAACTGATTTTGATAGAGAGGTTGTTGTTGCTGCTGCTGCTGCTGCTGTTGTTGTTGTTGTTGTTGTTGTTGTTGAAGCAGTTGCTGCTGCTGCTGTTGTTGTTGCTGCTCAGCTTGGGTCAGCTGCGAGCTGGGTACAAAGGGCTCCAACTGTTCAGATGGTCGTCTGTTGAACATATGGTCTGATGACCCTCCATGTAGCATTCTTTCAGAAGAGTACGCCTGAGCAAGACTCTGCGAAGAACCATTATGGCTCATGGGTGGATACATAAAAGAGTAATCTCGTTGGATCTCTCCATAAGGAAAACCATCCTGCGGTCCTTGGTTGTAAACAGAGTTCTGAGGGTGAAGATTGGTAGAGCTGCTACTAAAACTTCCTGTGGTCTGTGGTGTAGCATCAAACGAAAAGCGGGGGAAAAAGATACTCTCCTGGCGAGGGAAGATACCACTTATGGAGTTGCTGTGAGAAGGGTCAACTGAAGAGTTGGACCCCTGATAGTAATCTGCAGATGCTGGATTGGAGCCCGCTAAAAGGGAGTCACGGCGAGTAGCAAAGTTGAACACCGTATCTTCAGCCACGGACCCAAGCCGCGGAAAACTCTTGCGTCCAAGAGGATCGGCGGACGGTCCAGGATTCGGGTCCTGGGGATGAGACGAGTCAATCATAGGCATATATGAGGAATAGCTTTTTCTGAAGGGTCAATTTCAGAGCTAGTGGTGATATCTAACCGCAGAAAAAGTACTATACATCACCTTTGATCTCTTGAACAAAGAAGAGTACGTTTCGAAGCTGCTTGCAACGTCTCTATAAGGCCGCTTTTGATTTGATTACCTTCGCCTCCTTAGTTACTGTGCTTGCTTTTATTTGTACAACATTTTATTCTTTTCTCTCTACTTCACACTACTATACATACATTATTATTTTATTTCAATCTAAACAGTGACTGGTGTACGGATGTCAATGAGGGGCGTAGGAGGCTTATGGGCAAAGGGGCGGTACAACACACAAATTGTTCCCCTACATATCAACAATAAATAAATACACGTAAAGTCCGAGTTGCTAAGCTTTTGAAAGAATTGAGTAAAACCGGTTACATAATATTATAGAGTTTCGACCGGAAACAAATGGTCTCTTGAAATGTGTAAAAAAAATCGAGTCACGTGCGCTGCACTTGTACTTCTTAGAAAAGTCTATCGACGGCCAGTAACATAACCTTCGATGGATGGATAAAGATAGAGATCATCAGATTTCTGACAATCACTGACGTAGCTAGAAAATTTCATTCACAGTTGCTAGCACGGTTGTGAAAATTCCGATTCGTCTTGACAGTTTAGGCAGCTCAGTGATTAGAAGGTAATCAATCTCAAATAGAAAGGACGATTCAAGCTTTCTGATCCTGTATATCTATTACATTGCTAACAATGGGCTCATCTGACGAATCAACATCCAGCTGTTTTTGAGTAGCGCCTTCAGGTGCCACAGAGGTCTTACTATTGTAAACGTAAATACCAAGCTCCAGTGCGGTTTTTCTTGTTTCACGTTTGTAGAAGTAATACCCAATCGCAGCTGATACTATTTCCAATCCAGCCATACCTGCACATGTTGCAAACCCTTTAGGATATCTAGGGGCATCCACAGTAGGAAATGTCAACTTGGCTATCCAAATGTAAGCTTGGTATCCGACCAGATAAGCCAACACCCATTCTATAGCTCTTTGATTTGCATCGGATCTCAAGACGTCGTTATGAAGAGTGTAAAGGACGGGCGACTGTGCCCATGACCAGTATCCAAAGGCGAAAGCAACCCATTTGGCGGGCTCACTCACATCCCAAAGTGATAGAATAATATTGCCAACTAAATTGAGCAGCTGCGAAACAATAATCATGAAGAACCGACTTCGAGTGAAATCAGCTCCCCAAGTTATCAGAAGAACATAGAATATACCCAGAGCGGGAGGAAAAGCAGTCAAGTTGTTCAACTTACCGACGGAGAATCGATCCAGAGATTTCAACCAAAGCGCAAATGATCCAACAGTAGCCGAATTGGAACACCATCCACCAATATTAGCAGCTGAGAAAACCCAAAAATGCCAAGATGTTACTATATTGATCCATGTCTTCTTGTCAAAAAAGTTTGTAGGATTAGCTCCACTATCAGTCCCCACCGATCTCATACGAGCTCTAGCTAAACGAATCTCATCATCGGTCAAAAATAGCGAGTAACAATTCACCGGTGTTCCTGGAATAACAAGAAGACCGATGAAGGCAACAGAAAATGACATTACACCATCAATAATGTACATCCACCTCCAGCCTTCGATTCCGTTGCGGCCATTCAGATGAACAAAGATCGAACTTTGCAATAACCCCGACGTCAAGGCTCCCAGAGCCAGACCAAGATAGAACAATCCACCCCTTCTGGTAAGCTCATGAGGTTTATACCAAGACGCAATGAGATGATGATAAAGGGGGAAAAATGCCGCTTCAGAGACACCAACAAGGAATCTGAAAGCTTGCGCTGTGGCAACATTTTCTGACTTGAACATCAACAGGGTAAACAAACTCCAGGCGAGCTCTGCGAAGAATATTGTATATGTTATCGACAGGCGGGGCATTATGTACGCAAACGGAAGACAACACACAACATTCCCGATGTAGAACATATTTTGAGTGTTAATCAAATCGTTTCCTTTCATGCCGATGTCTTCCTTCATACCAGACACGTAAGCATTGGTAAAGTTTGCCACATCAAGATTCTTGATCCAGTAAGATAAAAGCCCATAAAACGCAATCAGAAAATCCAGCTTGATTAGAAGCTTCTTCTCAGCTTTAGAAGTTCCGTCTTCAAACCACCTATATGACCTCTTTTTCTTAAAATCCTGCGTAGTTTGGCGATATTCATACTCCCAGAAAAAGTACCACCATGGCCTATCAGCTTCATCTCTGTACTCCTTTATTATTGGAGCCAAGTGTTCTTGATTCGCCAAGGCTAGAACCCTCTTTGGTTTTTCCGACTCATATTCTTGATGGGCAGCGTCTTCAATGTGTCTCAGGTGAGGCAGAAATGGGGGCAATTTGAAGTTCACCATTTTGGCTGCTCAACAGATGACAGTTGACAGATCATGGTTGATACATCGTAGTTGACGCTTCATCCTGATAGCCCTTATATAAGTCAATCAGTTGGCTTTCTCCGTATTTTAAAACCCGAGAATGTGGCTATGAAGATAACGAAACTTTGATAACATATACGAATATTGCCGTATTTAAAAATCCGAAATTGTGGCTATGTCATTAGACTGAACTTTTATATCATAAACGAATATGGACTAAACATAGTGAAATATTAGTCACATTGGCGTGAGATAAATTTTCTGCTGTGGCAAATAGCCAAACGAGCGTTGACGATACGGTTATTAAAAAAAACCCTGATAAAACTGTGGCAGCGCACCACGTTCAAGTTAGCAAGCTCTATTCTGCTTATACCAGGGTACTCAACATGTCGGAGCAGGCTCAAATCTCTTCGACCCTCGAGAGGGCATTTTTCACTGTTCCTCTGGATCATTACTTATTCAAAGTATCAAATGATCTGCCTCTGAACACGAACCTGAAGTTCGAGGACAGCCTGAAAGGATCCTACAGCGAGAAAGTAGGCCATCTTCTAGCGTTAGGACACCAGATTGCACACTCCGCTGACTACTCAGCTGTGGCGATATGGTTTGAACCTGGTGTCAGTCGACCACATCCTCCGCATCCATCAAAGGGATATTTGTTGTACCATACTAAATTAGACGTGGTAGAAAAAAGGGTTGGGCTTTTGGGGAGCCGCTACTGGTATTTGCATATGATCGCTCGAGACCCTACGGCACCTAAGAATGAAGGATCGGTATCGCAGCTGATTCGTCCCTTCCTGCAAAAAGCGGAGAAAGATGGGGTCCCTGCAGTGCTGGAAGCGATCACAGATCGCGCTAGAGATATTTATATGCATTATGGATTTGAGGTACTGGACTACTTTGTACTGGGTGAAAATGAGATAGATGTGAATGGCTCTCCTGACCCAAATGGAGAGGGGATCAAGGTCTATGTAATGATATTCAATAGATCAAAGTTATAGCTGTACTTGTGAATATTCCTCCAGAAGTTTTTGAACGTAGTCAAACGTTTCGGGATACCAGCGTTTACCGACTTTTGGATGGGATTTGATTCTGTTCAAGAAAATAGAGTAACCTAACGGTTCTTCCTCCACTTGAGGGAACTGGAAACTGATAGCATTAGGGCTTCTATGTTTGTCTCTGATCTCTGCCTTTTCCAATGTCTCTTTAGGAATGTCCAGTTTTGATTTTTTCAGCTCAATATTAATTGTCTGGAAAAAGGCTAAAGACAGCCGATCGCCTTCACCTACTGCTGGTGCCACAACTCGGTGCACAGTAGCAACACAGAGGCCTCTAGTAATGTACTCCAAGGTCTGGCCAACATTCACTACCAAGGTATCGCTGATTGGAGGTACATCTACCCAGTCTCCTTTGAATGTCTTCACTTGCAACGAAACATGATCTGTGGCTTGGTATATCATCGTCAAGAAGTCATTATCACGATGCTCGCCAACACCTTGGTGTAAGTCAATTCCAGAAACTGTGTCAAGTTCCTTCAACTTCCGAGAGTCTTTGTTATCCGTCTCTACATTTGGATAACGAATGATTTTCAGCTTGGCCTGTTGATCCTCCTTGAAATATTTTACAAAAGCGTCCTTTGGTAAATCTAAAGACTCTGCAATCAGCTCAGTGAGGAATCCACTCAATTTAGATAAGTCACTGATGTACTTTCCAACTACCGGTTTGAAGTTGGGGAGTAGTTCATCATCTGGCCACAGGTTGGGACCTTCCAGGTTCTTCCAGAGCTCCGACTTGTTACTGATTTCGGGCTCCGGTAATTCAGTCGCAAGCTCGAATTGTTCTCTCACGTCAAAATTCTTGGCGGTTATCTCATCTCCTACATCATTGTAGCCGAGGAAATGCTTAGAGTGAATCATTGAGACTTTTTTTTTCTCCTCCAGCGGTAGTTTGAAAAAACCCCACGATTCTTCCTTCACATCCGCAAGGAGACTCTTATCGAGTGGGATGTTTGTGATGTAGAAGAAACCAATATTGAACAGGGCGTCTTTCAATTGGCTCAAAAGCGCTGGCTTCGAGACTTCATCTTTGACCAAACTTAGATCTAGAATGGGAATAACGTCCTGATCTGCCGGAGCAGTTGGTCTAGACTCTAGGGCACTCATATGTTACGCTTGGGCATGCTTGGTCAAGGGAAATGAACCTTCTGCTCTGGGCAAACCTTGGAGATAATATATGCTTCTCATTTGATCTGGGGTCTCACCAGCGGAAATTAAGTTCCGTTCTTGGAAATTCTGTGGCACGAGCCACAACTTTTATCAATCACTGATAAAAAATATTGTCTTTGACACTATATAAAAAAAATCTGATCAATAACCAGAATTTGCGGGGCCTTCAATGTTCTGTTTGTACTTTCCTTGCTTGAAAAGGTAAAACAGTTTCTCGGAAAACTGGATGTTCAGCAAGATGTCTGTGATTTCCTTTTCTCCGACCTGGAATGGCGCAGCCCTTCCGTCAGCCATATACTGAGACAATGGACCAAACAGTAACTCCTGTAAATCGGTGACGAAATATTTCTGGAAGCTACTTCTTCCTCGAGCGCCATTTGATCTTTCGATTATCCATTCCTTTTGAGCTTCCTTCGACGGTAGTTTTTTGGCCTTTGACCAGACTCCCGCAATGGAAGCCGCTGATGCCTCAATTGCTGTCCACACAAGTGACGTTGCAGCAACTCCAATGAAGGCTAATGACGAGTCTTCAGTGTAGAATGTATGTAAATATAAATCATCAACTCTGGCTGCGGAAGCTGGTAACTTTTCACTGGATGAGAAGCTCGTGAGCTTGCTATCGATAAACGGGAAATGAAAGTGGTACCCAGTGGCTAGTATAACGTTGTCAACATCAGTCACGTAGGTGCCATCCTCGAATTCGATGGTTCCACTATTGGAGTGGAAAGCAGCTATTTGTGGTTTCGAAACAATCCCCTCTGATGTTGCGGCTTTGTCCAACCATTCGAAGGCTGCCTTTGGTGATCTCCTTGAAACGATTATCTCCTTAGTGTACGGGACCAAGTACTGCAATATGTCCACAGCGGAAATACTTCCTCCAACGAGAATCACTTTCTTGTCCTTGAAGTCAGACGCATGTCTGAAGGCTTTGCTGTGCAAGACAACAGAAGGAAACTTTTCCGTGTATTCCAAAAAACCTGGAATCTTAGGGAAGTAAGGCACAGAATAATGTCCATTGGCAACTATCACAGCGTCAAAGAACTCTTCATACCATTCATCCACATTTTCAGCAGGCTCAGTTTTCCTGGCAATTATCTTCCATTTATCGTTCTGCTTCTCTAAATGCTCAACCTCTGTGTTGAATCTGATGTACTTTGAAAGTCCATTCTGAAGGGAGAAGTTTTGAAGAAATCTGTTAACTTCCTGATGTTTCAAAAAGGGCCTAATGTTTCCATCAGTTGGCTCAGGTTTGGCTGTATCAGTATATGAAAATTTCATATAGTTCAGGCAGATATTGGTAAAAAGGTCATCATACACTGCACTATTAGACCACTGCACGTATTGTTTTCCCAGATTAGGTTTCACCAGTGGGTCTGAAATCGAATGGCCGCTCAATTCCGTAAGATCAATTGATTTTCGCGGTTTCAAACTGTATGGATCACTGTAAGCACCTTGTGAAGGAAGGGAATCATCGGTCTCCTGTAGCGAGGCATTCCAAGTTCCTCCTACCTCTCCACGCTGTTCAAAAACAACGATCTCTTTGAATGCAGGATTGGTTGATGCCTCCTTCCCAGCTGTGCTGGATCCGTCTACAGACGTATGGAGGAGCTCGTATAACCCAGCCAATCCGGCTGCTCCAGCCCCTATGATCGCTACTCTTTCGATAGCCATTCTATTATGATTTGCTAATATCATTACGCGATTATTTCAGGACAATACTGAGAATACTCTGGGCTTTTAAATATTGTCCACGTCGAAAGCCCTATGGTATTCAAGCCACAGTACATGGTGACTTGCGTAATTTGATATGAGGGATCATGATCACCAGCTGTATGGAATTAAATATCCGTACGTAATCTATTGACCATTCTCAGGCACAAAGCTATCCCCCTTTTTGCTCTATTTTATCGTCTACAGAGTTATTCAAGGCGCTTACGTCACTTTGTCTTTTTGTTTCCTAATTTTTGAGAGAGAAACAAACCGGGAATCGGATTACGGTCCAAACGACACAGCTTATATATTATAAGCTGGGTGCTGTTTTGCAGTGCGTCACAACACGATGATTGAGACATCAACTGCTGTAGTTACTTTGCCTTCAGTTTGAAATCCTCTGAATTCTCTTGGCTCTGACCCAGTACAATCTGACCCTACACCACTGAAGCCACGAGGCATGTAACCGAGCCAAACGTATGCACCACTCGATGAACTAACAAAAACACGCGACACCACGTTTTAGCCACAGGAGCTATCACCAGGACCCTCCCAGTCATGCCTCTGTAGCGGGCTAACCACCCTAACAATAATGTTGTGATCAATGGAACGTCTTATGAGACGGCTGGAATATCAGTGATCTGGAATGCCAAATGAGTCCAGGGATTCATTCCAGGGAACCGCATAGCATTGGGCTTTGCTGGGAGAACTGACTTGAATACGGGAAGATAACACTATAGATAGGCTAGTCCAAGATCATTTCTGATAACGGTATTATTTATCCCAGATAAATTTACAAAATCAAGTGCGCTCTGAGTTTCAACCTGGTCTATGTCTGTCAGGGTCACACCCTGTACCAGATCGTGAACTCTCTGACGTTCTGTCCGTAGGTGGGGTAACATTACGGCTTTGAAGAGTTGTCATCACATGTGGATCAAAAGGAGAGAGGGGCAACTACTCCCTACAGAAGATTGGTGGAGCAATTTGGAAATAATGAAACATTCATGGTCCTTTATTCAGTTTGGTTCTGATAGCCACAAGTATCATCAGTGTTTGTGCACATGTCACCATCCTCTTGGAGTAACACTAGACGTGCTTGTTGTCAATTCCCGTGTCACTGCCCTTCACACAGAGCTGTCCCGGATTTTTAAATCCTTGTCAAGTGTGGCTTTCTTAGTTAAGCTATGATTTTGTGGCGCACCCAAATGCATATATATATTCCTATCTTCAACCCTACTTTTAGATAAGGTCTCGATATCAATGTGGTTCAGTGGCAAACATTAATACGATGACAACCGTTGATACATACCCTCAGTACTCTGACTCCCCTCTTCTTCTCTCTGTTGCGGAGTGGAAGGAACTGGAAGCCAAAAAGGGACCTACAAAGGATTCTCTTCCCGATGGTTGGCCGCAACAGCTTTCGGGTCCAAAATTGTGGACTGGTGAATCTCTGAAGAAGAACCCAGACCTCTACCTGTATCGTCTAACTGAAGAAGACAATGCTGAGATTCGTGAGGCAATCAAGAACTTCAAAGGCTCGTTAGTTGATCTCACGAAAGAGGACTTTGCGCTTCCTAATTTGGGAAAGAAGCTGACTCAATTCGCCAAGGATCTCTACGAAGGAGTTGGTATTCGTCAGCTGAAAGGTCTCAAGATCACCGACTTGACCAAGCACGAAAGAATCCTGGCATATCTTGGAATCAGCTCATATATAGCTGATATCAGAGATGGCCAAGGACTAAACCGGGCAATATCCCACATCAAAAGCATCTCACATCTTCCTCCAGAAAAGAGGCAGAAAATCGGACTGAGTCTACAAACGACAGATGCTCAGATGTTCCACAATGATTTTGGAGGTGATATCGTTGCTCTGTTTGCTGTGGAACTAGCTCTGAGAGGTGGCGAGTCACTGGTTTCAAGTGGATATTCCATTTACAATCAGTTAGCAGCCACTAGACCCGATCTGATCAAGGTGTTAGCCGGACCTAACGAATGGAAGTTCAGGGGTTATCCAGAAGGTATTGCCCTGATCCACTATGTGGATGGGAAGTACTACAATGATTTCTCATCGAGGGGTTTTATTGGGTTCAAAGAAATTCCAAGAGACGAAGAGTTTCCGCTAATTACAGATCTTCAAAAAGAAGCACTTGGGGCCTATAATGCAGCTGCCTACCAGACTGCTCTGGTTACCGACTTGGAACTGGGGGATATTCAGTACGTCAATAACCTCTACCTTCAGCATGCTAGAAAAGGATATGAGGAGGACGAAGAACACAGAAGACATCTGTGTAGATTATGGTTGAGAAACTCTGAATACTCGAAAGATCTGAAATATCCTCAACCGAGACAGGCCAAGCTGGATACTAGCTTTAGTGTGACTTCCAAGCAAGAGATCCCACTAGATGAGTTAGAGGAGGACTTGTTGAAGCTGAAACTTGGTGCTGATAGCCTCGAAAAAATCTATTCGAATAAGTAATCTCATGTATGCCAAGGTGGAACAGAAATTTGTCAGGTAAACAAGTGTTTCTGCTACACCTTACCAAGAAACACCGTCATTTCAATTTGACATCTACGTAAATAGTGCCTCCTTCATCTCGTCTTCTGTGATCATGCTGTTGTCCACTGAGAACTCGGGAAACAACTGTTCCCACGAAACAGTAGAAAGATTCCATATGTCATCATTGATGCTATTGATGTTCAGCAATGAATCAGCAGCACTGGGTTTCAAGCCATCCTCTTTGTTATCTGATGGTGCATTACCACTAACACCAAACCCAGGCCATCTTTGACTGATTCTGGCTGTCACCAAAGCATATGATCTAGCTGCTAGACCCCATGTCGAAGAAAGCTGTTCTAGACAATTCAGGAAAAATATCACTTTATCTCTCGAATCCGGATCTTGTGGTATATCTTTATTTGTCAAAAAGATGAAGCTGAGACTCAAAATGCAACAATATACCATTGTTAAAGTAGCTGTTCCAAACCCGTTGTATTTGGATTTGAAATTACTGAATGATATATAAATGTCTTCAATGGTGTCATGACATATAACCAAAGGAGCAGAGTTGTCCCCATTTTCGGTATCCGTCATTATGAACGGACGATTGAGACAAAGGACCATTGTGAAGTAGTAATACTTGAAGCCCATACGCGAGGGATTGTATCCTCTAACTTTCAGCTCATTCTTGGTCCATGCAGCACAAAGTGGCTGCTTTTCCTTCCATTTCATTAGTTCAATGTTTAACTCACCTAGTTTTTTTGTTCTTTCAATCATGCTGAGTCTTCCCTTTCCTGCAAACACCTCGTTTGTGATTCTTTCTGAGATTTTTGCCAACTCCACCATTCTAGAGACGCAAAACTCAGGTGTGAGATCTTCTTCGTAATTTAGAGTAAACGATTCAATTCCTTCAAGCTCTGGTAAACTTGTGCTTGGCGGTATGCTGGCTTCTTCCAGTCTCAGAGTGCATGGTCTACCTAGCAACATGCTCACAGATTGGTCGTAGATGTAACACGACCAGAATATTCTTGACCTTATTTGCATGTCCAATGGAGTCATTTTTGGGACTGTGTTTTCCTTGGTGAAAGTTCTTGGATCAAGGTGAAACCCAAGACCCAGACCCATCCTGAACGCTAACCCAGAAAGCATCCAGCAGCCCGAATTGTTGTACCCATTGTCGTAAAAAGACAAACACAGAAGCGCTTGGACTGATGTTATGGAGGGCTCAGAGAGTTTATCATTGAGCAAAACAGAAGCAGCTCTGCTATAAAATTTCTTTGCCATTGCCCTAACTTCGTTATCCTCTGAAATCATAGCACCAAGAGAACTCATGGCATATATCAGTTCTTCGGTGCAATAAGTGCCTTCCGGCGACTCTCTGGCCTGTTGATAGTTGGGGTAATTGAGCCCCAAAAACTCACTCAAGAATGATTCACGATGTATGAACAATAATGTATCGTGGTAGTGCCATTTGAAGAAATTTGAGATAGATTCCCAAATCACAGGATCATTTTTGAACTTATGGAAGGATGATTTGGGTTTTCGGACTATAAATGCTGGGTCAAGCTTCTCAACATCTTGCTCTAGTGTCAGATCACTATATATGCTACCAGGTCCATATACAGCAGCTTCGGAGGGATCAGAGGACTTTCCTATAATAAGTGGAAGCTCTGTAGACGAGCTATAGAGCTCCGATGAGTCTGTAGGAGAGTCGCTGGCAATTACGCCATCAGGTTTCAGTGAATTTATGATGGATTGTAGTGTTTGAACTTGGAACTCAAGCGCTCTAACATAACTGTTAGTGTGTCTTATCCGTCTTCCATCTGACTCTATATTTCCTTTCACACATTTTGTCTTAGCTCTCACGCAGTTCGAGCACGGGGTACTTGAATCACATTTGATCTTTATTAGCATTCGTTTCAGTCAGTATAAAGCGTTTTATCAACCTTAAATCTTCTCTCTGTACTCACCCTTTTCGTTCTGCAATAAGCGCATCTGTGTAACATAACTGGTTAGTAATACGTCCTCTGTGTCTATTCCGAGCATCTCTGAAGCACTTACGATGTGGAGCATTTGGCAGAGGACCTCTTATGTGATCTTTTGAATCTCTTGGCGGGCTGTTCCATAGTTCTGTAGCTAGCATATTCAAGCGACGACAGTAAATAGCTGAATAAGATTTGCTGCTGGTGATTTTAAATATGAATCAATCACCTGAAATAAAAAGCCATAGCTTACGGCGAAGCTCGCAATTTCACGCAAACTTCAGCTATCGACTATTTTCTCCTCCACATTTTTTCCTCAATAATACCAGAAATTGCTTAGATCTATTCATCTATTTGCGGGGCTATTGTTCTCAACAGCAAATGAAGCGAAATCTCTAGTTCCCTATTACACTCGCAGCACCAGTGCTCCTGTGTACCCAGCTTGCTCATCTATACGAAAGATACTGGCCGAAACACTGCTCAAGCCGCCAAGTCATACGACACTATATTAGTTGTGTAACTGAACCTGATGGCCCCCCGTATCTAGTTTCCGTCCCAAATATGAAAGCTACACCACGTGTGTTATGCTGGGTTGCGTAGTCGTCTAGGATTACCTTTCTTGTCCCATAGCAGATTGTTTAGGATATTGTTCTTACTACATATCTTATTGCAGCGCTGTAACTCCCTCTTGGGAGCGCTCCAAACTTCCCGCGAGCAGGCCATCTGTTACAGCAGCCACATTTCTCTCAGGAGATGGATGTATCGTTCCATGTTCTTAAACAAGGCCACAGACAACTAACTGAGACCAGTCGATCGAGCGCGAGGATATCGACGCTTACGATTACTCCGTTCAGCTGTTTCTGACCGATAAGCAATAATACCCTTTCAGATCAGGAGTCAAGCCAGTTTTAAAAGGCTGTGTGATATTATTTCCGGTTTCCGGTTTCCGGTTCTCACACTTTTTTTTTTTAGGTTCCGGAATATTTTTAAAATTTCAATTAAACTTTTTTTTTTTTTCCAAGAAACCGAGCGAGTGAGCGCTCCTTCAACAAGATTCGTCTTACTGGTGTACGGGTGAGGTACCCCCCCCCCCCCGGTGAAAGTTTTCACTGAGACACTAAATTTGAATTAGTAAAAGCGTTCGGTGTAGTAGGTTGCAAGAGATGGAGAGCAGACAAGCACAACAACATAAGAGCAGTCTGCGATGAGCAACCACGACGATACACAGCCCATGGAGGGTATAGAAGGGGACGCTGCGGAGTCTCTTGCAGAGGACGACGCCAGCCAGGACGAGCAGGAGCAGGAGCTGGATACCGACAAGATCAGGCTTCTTGCAGGCAGTTCCGAGGACGGAACCGCTGCCTCGTTCCAGATACTGGACGAGGACCACACACTAGGAAATGCGCTCAGGTACGTGATCATGAAGAACCCGGACGTGGAGTTCTGCGGGTACTCGATTCCGCATCCTTCAGAGTCCAAGCTGAACATCCGGATTCAGACGTATGGTTCGATGTCGGCTGTAGAGGCGCTCCACAAGGGTCTGGAAGATCTTGTACAGCTGTGCACACATGTTGAGGATTCGTTCAGTGCCAAGATCAGTGCCAGAAGTTATGCGGTGACGGAGCCGTAGCGGTTTTTGTGGGTGGGGTGGGGCAGGGCGGGGCAGTTCTTTCTTTGGCAGACAACGGCAGCAGCAGCAGCAGCAACAAAAGAAAGCTCGCCACGTTCACCCCCCATGCATTTCGCTCTATTCTGTACAATACATAGACCTTTCTAATCATCATTCTCTCTAACCAAGATAAGTGCTATCGGCGGTGAAGTCCGGGTAACTCCAGATTTTTTTTTTCTCAGTATTTCCAAGTTGAGATATGATCTTTTTTTTTATTTGGGAAGGAAAATTTTTATCTTGTTAATAAAAAAAAAAGGGATAACAGCTGTATAAGAAAGGAATCTACTGAAGGCAGCTTGTTATTCAGCAAAACACTACAACTATGTCGTATATGAACAACAACAGAAGCGGAAATGGGTCCTACGGTGGAATGGACAGAGCCAGGTACGGCAGAGATGACCGGAACGGAAACTACGGGGGCGGATTCGGAGGAGGAGGAGGGTTCAACAGAAATGATAGAGAATTAGAACTAGGCGCAACCTTGAAGAAACAGACTTGGGACCTTGAGACGATGCCGCGGTTTGAAAAGAACTTCTACAAAGAGGACCCTGCTGTTGCGCAGAGATCCGAGGAGGAGATCGTTGCCTTCAGAAAGGAGAACGATATGAATGTCACGGGCCGCGATATTCCCAGACCAATCACCAGCTTTGACGAAGCCGGATTTCCCGACTATGTGTTGAAAGAAGTCAAGGCTGAGGGATTCGACAAGCCAACGGGTATTCAGTGCCAGGGGTGGCCTATGGCTCTATCTGGAAGAGATATGGTTGGTATTGCTGCGACTGGATCGGGAAAGACGCTGTCCTACTGTCTTCCTGGAATAGTGCACATCAACGCGCAGCCGCTCTTGCAAAATGGAGACGGCCCGATCGTGCTAGTTCTAGCTCCTACGAGAGAGCTTGCTGTTCAGATTCAAAAGGAGTGTTCCAAGTTTGGAAAGACCTCGAGAATCAGAAACACGTGTGTGTACGGTGGTGTTCCTAAAGGACAACAGATCAGAGACCTCATTAGAGGTGCCGAGATTTGTATCGCTACTCCCGGAAGACTGCTGGATATGCTGGAATCTGGCAAGACGAATCTTAGAAGAGTGACATACCTGGTTTTGGATGAGGCTGACAGAATGTTGGATATGGGATTTGAGCCTCAGATCAGAAAGATTGTGGACCAAATCAGACCAGATAGACAGACCTTGATGTGGTCTGCAACATGGCCCAAGTCAGTTCAGGCTCTTGCGAGAGACTACTTATCGGACTACATCCAAGTTACTGTTGGATCATTGGATTTGTCTGCGTCGCACAACATTACACAGATTATAGACGTTTGTTCTGAGTATGAGAAAAGGGACAAGCTTTCAAAGTACACTGAGAGTGCGATGCAGGAAGAGGCTGCCAAGATCATTATTTTTTCTTCGACCAAAAGAATGTGCGATGACATCACATCATATTTAAGAGGAGACGGATGGCCTGCTCTGGCTATTCATGGAGACAAGGAACAGAGGGAAAGAGATTGGGTGCTGAACGAGTTTAGAAATGGACGGTCGCCTATTATGGTTGCTACTGACGTTGCTGCGAGAGGAATTGGTAAGTATTAGACAGAGGGAATCTGAGACCGCAAGGGAGACTGGAAGGGAACACGATATTGTTGTGTGGATGGATACGGGCGAGAAAAACGCTCTAAACGCTGTAAGTCGCTACAGCGTTTAGAGGACCATATCATAGAATTATGACTAGATCCTGTGGAGGCACAGGATCGCGATAAGAAATGGAGAGAAGGGAGAAAAGAAGGATTTTTTCATTTACTGTTGTGCAAGTGTGGCTTATGTAGTACTCGGGAAACAGTGAATGCATGATGCTCTTTTTTTCAATCCTTTTTTAACGAGACTTATCGGGATAACTCTCTGACCAGGTTGTTGTCGCTGATCCACGAGGAGGCACTCTACTACCGTGTAGACTGGGGAGTACCTCTTTTAATCCGCGTAGTTTTCAATTCGACTGACTTCAGTTCCAGGGCCCGGCCGGGGTTTTGCTTCGCCGACGACGATGACGACGCATGATTGATACTAACACCACCACACCAGACGTTAAGGGAGTCACAACCGTAATCAACAACGACATGCCAGGCAATGTTGAGGACTATGTTCACCGTATTGGAAGAACAGGCCGTGCGGGAGAGAAGGGAACTGCCATCACGCTTTTCACGGATGCCAACTCCAACCAGGCTCACGACCTGATCACCATCATGAGAGAGGCCAACCAGAGTGTTCCTGAGGAGCTGAGAGCTCTGGATAAGAAGGGTAACCGTGGTGGATACGGCTACGGCGGGAGGGGCGGCCGCGGGGGACGCGGAAGAGGCCGCGGCGGCTGGGGAGGCTCCCGCGGAGGGCGCGGATACTCGAACTCCGGGTCGAACTCGATGCCCCTTGGGAACGCGAGACGGTACTAGGTCCCTGAACAGAAGAGACTCGTTTTTACCCCGGATTCTTGTGACAAAATATTTTTTTTTTTTCTTGTGTTTTTTTTCAGTAACCATTTTCTCTCTATAGATTTTTTATCCATATCCCTGTTAGTGTTATGTAGAATGTCAGACAGTTTTGCTGCCCTCCGTGGAACTATCGGCGCCGTCGGCCCGCTGCGGCGTCTCGGCGTCCTCGGAGCTGTCGGCCTTTTCGGCTGCCCGCACCGCCCGCAGCGGCAGACGCGGGATGTCCGAAGCCAGATACATCGTGCTAGCAAGAAGCTGCAGCTGGAGCCACGGGTGGTTGTCGAACCAGAACCGTTCCACCACGGAGTCGTCCGAGAAGTCCACGTCGGCCGGGATCGGGCCCAGCAGCGACGACACCTCCTCCCTGGGAATCGCCGTCACGGCACCGGCCCTGCTCTCGCCGTCAATCACCTCCCGCACCCTCTTCCCCACGCTCTCCCCGTTGCTGTCGCCGTACTGGCGGCGGACGCGATCCACAAACTGCGTCTCGTACCTGCGGAACCGGCCCATCACCACGCTGTCCTGGTACAGAGCGACCTTCCCCTTGGCCTTCGCCTGCGGGTAGTGCAGGAGCGCAAAGTCGCGCACCGTCATCGGCATGAAGTTCTTGGGTCCGTAGAAGTAGTCTGGGTTTTGCCCGTTGTTGAGCGCCCGGTCCCGGGCCAGACACGCCTCGATGTAGTAGGGGTTCGACAGCGGCTTGAACACCGCATTGATCTCGTAGAACCCGCCCGCAACAAAGTACGACCCAGCCAGCAGCATCGACGCTCTCGCAAGCACGCCCCGCGGTCTCGTCGGACGGGTGAGCAGCGGAATCCCGGCCCGCAAACACACCGACATCCCTACACCCAGCTGGAGCGCTGCCATCAGCCCTCTGGTGAGCAGACAGTCGTGCGAGGGAGCCAGCGGCCCCCAAAGAGCGAGATAGGGGGCTGAGAAGCGGAAGTAGCGTTTGACAACGGAGGACACAAAAGTGTCGTTCTCCTCGCTGAGCCGGCGGAACCGCCACGGGATCGGGTCCGATGCTGACAGATTCATGTGTCCGGGGACAGAGAGAGCTAGTACGCTTCAGCAGACAGCACAAACAGAGACACCTGTGGGAGACTCTCAGAGAGAGAGAGAGAGAGAGAGAAGAGATGTGTTCTTACTTTACTTTGTATTATTTTATATTCATTTTATTTCACAACCACGTCGAAAAGGGAAGGAGGACGTCGATCGACGCGTCGCGCTCCTCGACGCGGCTTCACCGAGACGTATCCAGCACATATCGCCCCACAATCTGGCCGCGCTCCATGAGCCCAAACACATCCGCAAGCTCAGACAGTCCTACAATGCTGATCGGGGATTTGACTAGGCCCCTGTTGAAAAAGTCCAGCGCCTCAACTGTGTCCTGGCGGTTCCCAACGTTGGACGCCAGAAGCTGTGCGCACTTGGTCACATGGGTGTACACCGACACCTTGCACACTGCATCTGGAGGAAGCCCCACAAGCACAACCTTGCCAAGCTTGCGGACGTACTGACAAGACTGCGTCATCGCCAGCTCCGATACAGACACATTGATCACCCCATGGGGCCCTCCGTCGGTGATCTGCTCCATTTTACTCACAATGTCCGTCTCCTTGGTGAAGTCCAGGAACATTTCTGCCCCCAAACTCTTACAAAGAGCCTCTCTTTCCTCGCCTCCGTCCACAGCAATAACACGGTACCCCATTGCACGAGCGTACTGGATTGCGAGCGTTCCCAGCCCACCAGCAGCCCCAGAAATAGCCACATACTGGCCCGGTAAAAGGCTCGCCGTCTTCAATGCCTTGTAAACGGTCACCCCCGCACACAGAACAGGAGCAACAGCAGCCAGGTCTGTTCCCGGAGCAAGCACGGCTGCCTGAACCGCATCAGCAGTAGCATACTGCTGGAAAGTGCCGTCTCGCGAATACCCAGAGATGTCTGCCTTCGCACATATCGACTCTGCCCCCTGGCGACAATACTCGCACACCAAGCATGACCCGTTCAGCCACTTGATCCCCGCCAGATCGCCAATCTCAAAGTTGGTAACACCGCTTCCCTTGGCTACCACGACTCCTGCCCCTTCATGCCCCGCTACCAGCGGAAGCTTGGTCGGATAGGGCCAGTCCCCTTTCCAGACGTGGAGGTCCGAGTGGCACACTCCCGTATACTTCACGTTGACTAAGATCTCATTGGATTTCGGAACTGGAACAGGAATCTCCTTGTAGCTGATGGGACCTCCTGCGACGTCAAACACACAACCGAACTGCGTGGACGGGACGTTCTGGAACGTCATGAGATAAGAGCTGCCAAATCTAGTTGATCGCGGGTGCTTTGTAAGTGCTTCACATAAAAGTAGCAGCAAGAACACCTTATATAGTTAGCAAGAAAAACGGCGGGATGCTCGCCCCCGTCCTACCAATCTTATTGTTCAAACAAGGCTCGATGCTGTACTGATAAGAAGAAATTTGCAGTGCAGTAAACGAGCTAGACTGCCTTTTTGGGGGAAGACCGGTGTGAGGAGTCCTTGGAAAAAATCAAATAAAAAAATATCGCTCCAGCACCTCTCCCTATTGAGTAGACAAGCTACTACTGCTGTTTATTCTGAGCATAGAAGAAATTGACAGCCAGTAGCTCGAGACTGTTCTTCTTAGCGTACTCTGCCGCACCGTAGCCTGGAATCCCAGTTCCCCAGTTAGGTCTGTCGGAGGGGGTCTCGGGGTCCGCCCCCGAGCTCTGACGGTACAGCAAAAACACATATCTGTGCTTGCCCGTCTTGGGAGGTGGCCCAGGACCGATGTAAGGCACGAGATCGGTGCCTGAAATACCTTTGGTGGTGAGGCTGTCGTCGATTTCAGCCGCATCTGCCACGCCATCGGCATCAAAAGCGTTGAGCCGAATTCCGCTACTGACGTAATGACAGTACTCTGACCATTTTTCATCGCCCTTGCTAGGAGCATCGGGGTCTGTGAGCACAAGGGTGAACCTGTCATCCTTGGTGATCTTGAACTGGTCGGACCGGGAGTCCTGGCCCGATGACAGGTTGAGGGTGAAAGAAACAGTCGGTCTCTGCTGTGTCTCTTCCGGACTTAGCTTGTTGCCCATAACCACCTCCTTGTCAGCACCGTAGGAGATGATTAGAAAGCCCTTTGGTGTGAATTGCTTGTCATGGACGACGGTAGGGATCACCTCGCTCTTGAGCAGGGCGTCGTTGATGGAGTTGGAGATCGTGACGAGTGGCATTTTCTGCAATGGCCGATATCCGAGAAGAACAGGTGATTGTCTAGAGAGACCAAACTGTAGAGCGGTTTTTGGAACAACTGTTTTCAGCAAGTGATTTGATGTGCTGTTGAAAACCGTGGCAATCAGTGTCATCAGTAGCAACAAGGACGCCCTCAATTGCCAAAATATTATTTTTGTTCAACGCAGCAATTAGCGGGGAGCTGCAAGTTGCTAGCTAATTTCACGAAATCAGCCCCAAAATAAAACAGCAGAGGAAAAAAAAAGATGGCTCCTGTTCAGCAACCATAGATAATTTTGGCAGCACCACTATAGCTGATGGCTGGATCACATGAACCTGTTTTTATTCCACACGTCGTCCTGGACAAAACTGATCAGCGATTTGCTGCCTGTCTGCAGCAACGGATGTCCTGCAACGACGTTCAAGAACTTCTCCAGACCCTTGCGGCGCTCTTCGATGAAATCGTCATTGAACCGATTGGAGTAGTTGAGCAATGACTTATCAGGGAGTTTGGGAATCACGACTCTTGTTGATTCCTGCTCCAGAGCTTTGCGGAAGGAGTCAAAGTCGCTGTACCGTCTTCGTACTTTGGAGAAGCGCCTGCGAAACGCAGGGATGTTCGTTCGACACACGATCTCGTAGTCTGTGTACATCGTCCCCGACTTGTTCCCGTGGGTTATAGGGTTCACCACCTCGAGCTCCAGAAAGTTCTCGGGCTCCCCGTACAGCTCGTCGAACGTCTGGCGGTGCTCGCGGACGGGCTTGTCACTCACAGCCGACGAGAACGACTGGAATGGATTGGCGGTGGGCATCTGGTGTGTTCTGTGCTGCGGCAGCCGGATAATGTGTTGGGGGGGGGGGGTGGCTTCAATGTCTTTTGTCTATCTATCTAAATATACGTAAGGTATTTTTTTATATTTTGTCTCTTTATGTGCTTCGGGTTACCCGGCCTGTGCGGTTGCGCATTTTGGCCCGATACGATCCCGTTTTTGCAGGAATCATCAGCCCCGTGGCCCCGTGGCCCCGCCGCCCCCCGCGCTCCGCAGTCGATCGGCGCGCCGCTGTGTGTGTGTTTTTTTCCGTCGACGAGCCAGTCTTCAGAACTTGACGGCGAACTATAACAGAAAAGTAGTAGCAAGTAAATAACAGTCCACGTCGTGGAAAAGTTTAGCTCTCCTCTCCTCTTCAATCCAGCGTCCGCGTTCAAGACAGAGCCAGCTCTCTTTGCTTGTCCTTGCCAACTAGCCAGCCCGTAGTGCTCCAGCGTCCAAACCAGCTGGAAACCAGAAAGCACGTGGCTCACGACACACATCTACTGGGGAGCCACACGGTTTTCCAATTATCAGTTGAGAGAAGAGCACCGGTGCCAGCAATGAACCACAGCGGCAGTCATCTCGCCTCGGAAGGGTCTGTGGGCTCTCCGACAGAGGGCGGGGAAGCTGAGATTCAATTCGGTACGTTCAGTGAGACCGAGCCGTACGAGGAGGACATTGACCGCTACAGCGAGCCGCAGTACCCATCCCACCAGATCCCCGCCGAGCTGGAGGAGAGAATAGGGCCAGGCCACCTGGACGAGGAACAGGACGAGGGTGCCCGAGAACTGGATGAAGACGAAGGGGAGGAAGCGGGTGAGGAGGACGATGACGACCTCGGAGGCCATGCGGGAGCGTTCAGCAACGTGGGACAGGGGCTCGGAGGAAAGTACAAGAACATGATGTTTCAGTATTGGCAGGAGACCATCAACCTGATTGAGCACGACAACCACGATTTCAAGAACCACCAGCTGCCGCTGGCCAGAATCAAGAAGGTGATGAAGACCGACGAGGAGGTGAACATGATCTCTGCTGAGGCGCCGATAATATTTGCCAAGGGCTGCGATATCTTCATAACGGAGCTGACGATGAGAGCCTGGATCCACGCAGAGGAAAACAAGCGTAGAACACTGCAGAAGTCGGACATTGCTGCAGCGCTGCAGAAGTCGGACATGTTTGACTTTCTGATTGATGTTGTGCCCCGGGAGGAGGAGAAACCCAAGAAGAAGCACTCACAGGCGTCACAGCAGCTGCCACACTCGGAGTACCAGGACTCGCCGGGACAGCCTGTTGATCGCGAGTACCAGGACCCCTACCTACAATTCCAGCCGCCACAGCCCGACGACGATCAGCTTGTCCAGCCACAACAGTACCTGCAACATAGTTATGAGCCTGCAGCGCAGCAGCCCAGACTCGACCGAAAGGACGTGCAGCAGAAGGATAACAGGCCTATCATCTACAACAGGCTATAGACACTTTTTTGGTTACGATTTCAATTGTATTGCGTTTCATCTGTACGATATTCTAATGATGGCTTGAAAAAACACATGTGGTGTGTAGTCACTCCACCTCTGCAACCACCTCCAGCTCCACCAGTAGCTTCGGGTTACCCAGAGCCACAACAACACATGATCTGGGAGGTGCAGTTGTGAAATACTTTGTGTAAACAGCATTCACTCTCGCGATGTTCTCAACTTCGGTGACAAACAGTAGTACCTTCACGACAAAGCCCAACGACGACCCGGCCGCCTTCAGAATAGTGGCAATTCTCTCGATGGCAATCTCGGTCTGCTCCTCGACAGACTCGGGTGCGCTTCCAGCAGCATCGACACCTACTGAGCCAGCAGTGTAGATGATTCCCGCCTTGGTGATTGTTGCAGCATTCAGCACTTTGTTATCGGCCGGAAGCCCGCAGTCCTCCCAGGTTAGGATCTTAGGAGACATGGCTGTGAGGTGGTGAGCGAGAACCGTCGTTTCGTCTCCTGCTTTCCTCAATGGAATACTGCCTTGGTTTTATATCCCAGTTTTCCTCCTTCGGAATTTGCCAAGATAGGTAAGATTTCCGCATCTATTGGAAAAGGTATTTGCAGACGAGCCCCAGTAATCGCCCCCAGCACCCCGTCTGCTGTATTTGGCTGGTTGCCCCTCCTGGAAGTCTAGCTCTGGCAACACCGTCCAGCAGATAAGCCAAGCTCATAAGAGAGAGAGAGAGAGAGAAGGAGAAGCGGCATGGGGGAGTGGCACGTGACGTGTATCACGTGAACAGACAGAAGAGACTACCAGAGAGGACCAGGATTTTTTACCCCGGTTCTTCCCTCCTCTCAACCTGTGTCATGTGGAACCCCAATGGATGGCCAGGGTAACTAGCGTTCAGCTTGGATCTTCGCGTTTAGCAGCTTCCTCCCGGTTGCTACTTTTCTGCAGTCCGCGAGGCGGCCCCCGCCCTGTGGAAACTTGGCAGCAGCACAGCACAAACTTTCGGGCCTTTTTTCTCTCCTTTTTTAGCTAAGATGCAGGTCTCCGTGGGGCTGTGCTGTTGGCACCGGGTAGTTTCTTTTTGGTAGAGGAGAAAAAATTCGTCACAAGACCTCTTGCCTAAAAAAGAAAGCAGTTTATCCTTTCTTCTGCTACCGTTCAACTCTTACTGCCAAACAAGCAGACAAGAGACTTCACTAGTGATGAAATTCTCGCACTCGCTGCAATTCAATGCTGTTCCCGAATGGCAGGATCACTATCTGTCGTATTCGAGTCTCAAGAAGCTGATATATGAGCTGCAGTCGCTGGCCATTGAAAACAACCAGTACGAGACCGGCAATTCTTCCACCGCGGTAGTAGGACACAGCAGCGACGCTGCTAGTGCATCCAAGCTAGAAGGCCTACTGGGCTCTTCCTCTCCCACATTCAAAAAAACGATTCTCAGCAGGCTCCCATTCAGAAAAGCAAAACAGAATGATGACACTTTGACAGAGACCTATGAGCTTCAGTCGGATATTTCAAATGAATCGCAGTCAAACCTTGATTTGAAGCATGTGGACTTTATCAAAGTGACTCCCAAAACAGTGTTTGAGGCACGCTTGAATCTGGAACTGGATAAAATCGACAGATTTTACTCGGAGAAGGAGAAAATCGTATTCAAGGAAACCGAGATGCTCCTCAAAGATTTGCAGTATTATCATGAAACCCAAGGGGATCTTGAGAGAGTCAAGTCCACTGACAAGCTGAAGTTCCACAAGGATGTGGAACCCGGCGCAGAGTACTTTGACGATGACGAGGACGATTTGGATTCCACCACGGCCTTTTCAGCCCTTATGGGAGAAAGAGAGTTCAACTTGTCTTTCCAGCATGAGGTTACTTATAAGAAGCGGATCACCCAGGCTTTTGTCGATATTTCGCAGCTCAAGTCATTCATCGAGCTCAACAAGATCGGAATCAGTAAAGTTTGCAAGAAATTTGACAAAGTTCTGGACGAGCGGATCAGAGAGCAGTATGTCGACAGCCTCCACACAAGGACGTACCTTTTCAAGGCCACGACAACTGCAAAGATCGATGAATTTCTTGAGGAACTGACCAAGGTTTATGCCGGTGTTAGCAACGAGACACTCGAACACTCGACGCAATATCTGAGATCATTTCTGAAAGAGCATATAGTCTTCGAACGAGGAACTGTCTGGAAGGATATGATTGGAATAGAGAAGGATGCCAACAACGCCAAAGGATCTAAAGTGTTGACTGGTGACGAATCAGAGCTCAAGAACCTGTACGCATTAGATTATTTCGTTTTTAAGTTGCCATTCACTATGAACCTGAGGTACTACCAAGTGGATAGTGTCAAAATTCCGAAGCTTTTCTTTGGCTGGCGCGCAGCTAAAATTGCCCTCACCATTCTGGTCGGGGGAATTCTGCTGGGTGTCAAGACATTGAACGACAGAACCCAAGGCAACTGCCTTGCTGTTGTGGCTGTATGTGCTATTTTATGGGCCACAGAGGCAATCCCTCTTTTTGCAACCTCATTGCTGGTGCCATTTTTGGTTGTGGTGTGCAACGTTCTGAAAGATGCGGATACCGGAGAAGTGATGAAGGCCAGTGACGCAGCCTCATACATCTTTGGGACTATGTGGAACTCGACCATTATGCTGTTGATGGGTGGATTTACTCTTGCTGCGGCGCTTTCCAAATATAATATCGCAAGAGTGGCCTCTTCCTACATTTTATATTTTGCCGGCACTTCTCCACGGAAAATCCTCTTAGCCATTATGGGAGTGGCATTGTTTCTTTCTATGTGGATCTCCAATGTTGCTGCTCCTGTGTTGGCATATTCGCTTATCAACCCCCTTCTCAAGACCATCCCCACCGATTCAGGCTTCGCCAAAGCCTTGGTTCTTGGAATAGCGCTTATCTCTGATATCGGAGGTCTGAGCACCCCTATTTCGTCTCCTCAAAATATCATCGCCGTGGAGGCCCTCAGCCCCCAGCCTTCATGGGGTAACTGGTTCAGTTTCTCGATTCCTTTGTCGCTTCTAGGTTTGATTATCGTATGGGTGGAAATGGTGCTGACTTTCAAGATTAATACCGTCAAGATAAAACCCATCAAGCCTATTCGTGAAAAGTTCACCCTCAAGCAGTACTATATTATTGCAGTCACCATCCTCACTATCATTCTGTGGTGCCTGGAATCGCAACTCCAAAATAGGCTAGGAGCTTCTGGGGTGATTTCTATCATTCCCATCATTGCATTCTACGGGACAGGACTTCTTACCACCACAGATGTTAACAATTATCCATGGTCGATCGTCTTGCTTGCCATGGGTGGTATAGCATTAGGGAAGGCAGTCACTTTGTCTGGGCTGCTGCACACAATAGCCACGTCATTGTCGGCCAGAATAGACACGTATCCGGCCATCGCGATCCTTGCGATCTTTGGAGTGCTCTGTCTGGTGTTTGCAACATTTGTTTCCCATACTGTCTCGGCTCTGATTCTGATTCCACTGGTCCAATCCGTAGGCAAGGAGCTCAACCATGAATACCTGCTGGTTTGTGGTATTTCTTTGATGGCATCAGTAGGTATGGCTCTACCGAGCTCGGGATTCCCCAACTCTATCGCCATTTCGTTGACAGATGATCTGGGAAATCGCTACGTAACCACAGGACTGTTTATATCCAGGGGAATCGTCGCTTCGCTCCTGATGTTTGTCGCGATTATCACGGTTGGTTACGGAATCATGACAAGCATAGGCTATTGATGTTGTACGATGTCGCAGGGGTCAGTTTGTTTCACTGACGGGGATGGAAAGGTTAAAATCTAAAATAGAGGGTTCTTGTTTTTTCTCAAAAGCTATAGTTAACAAAAATGTAAGATTTATCCCTTTCAGTATGTATCCCTCATAAATAGAAGGGATTGAAAGTAAAAAAAACTCTGCCGTCCCCTGGAATCGAACCAAGGTCGCTTCTGCCACAAAGAAGAGTACTAACCACTATACTAGAACGGCCTATTTCTCTGTCTGGCAGATGCCCTTGAATATATTGTCGGCCAGGTTATTCCGCGATGACGTAAGTGACGGACAGGAGATATCTATCTACCAGAGTTTCAGTAGAGCATTTTCTTTCACTTGCAGATTTAATTAATTATAATTTCGCATTGCAGAAGGAGTTGATTCCGTTAGGTGTTCTCTTCTCTACAACGTGGACATACTGGATAGTAATGAGTGACTGGCATCTCAGTGTGGTCTCTATCCTAGAAAGAGCGGAAGATTGCGTCAACTGTACAGACGTTTCTGGTGCGTGTCCAGAATGTGGGGAGGACGAGGATTGTGTCAAGACCACACAGACGTGTTACTCGTGTCCGACTCTGTACTGTGCTAATTTGACCCAGACCTTGACTGGCCAGAGCAGCTCAGGATCTAGCTCCAACTCTTCAAGCAGCAACCATAGCAATAATGACTCTGTTAAAGTTGGTGGAATAGCAGGAGGAGTGGCTGCGTTTGTGTTTCTGGTGATAGCGGGGGGGCTCTACCTCCTTTACAAAAAGTGGTACAAGAAGAAATACCCGAACGGATTCTTTTACTACTTTGTTGACGAAGACGAGGATGAGGAGGATGATAAAAAGACGTTCATAGCTAACGGCGATCCTGCGACGCGCAGAATGTCGCAGGGAACACTAGCAACAATGGCCAACTCCATGCTCAGCAAGGCGTCCAACGTGATAAACGTTACGTATATTCCTGGAGTGACGGTGCGCCAGAACCAGACGCGTTCCGTTTTCGGAAGGACCACCGGACCGCGGTACAACGGTGGGGCCACCAGTGTGTATTCGAGAGAGACGTATTTCAGCGACTTGGAGAACGCCTCGATTCACGGCGGGAACATCGTCACCAAGGGCGGGGTGCCGAAGCTCGTGAACGTTGAGGAGGATTCTTATGACTACGACAGCGCGGTTGAAGTAGGGCCGAACAGCCATAAGATGACGGCCATCCGATCTGGGCTTGTGCGGGGCTTGCCGGATGACCTCATTGAGGAAGAGGAGGACGAGCCACGTGACGCACAGTCAGGTTCTGGGTCCAAAAACACCAATGGATCTAGCACTTTCGGACCGCTTGTGGTAAAGTCGCAAACACCGCTGGACTCCGACTCGTCGGACGACTCCGACCTTGCAGACTCGGACGAAGAGAACATCGAGTATCTCACTACACAGCACCAGCGCAGCCAACTCCAGCTAGCCCACACAGAACCTCATCGTCGCTACCACGATGTTCCTCTGGATATTGTGGGAACTTCAGACTCTCTCCCGACTGGGGAAGCCCCGACCGATGACCACGTCATGCTACAGGTTAACCTTGACGTGGATCTGAGCCAGGGGGCTTCGGGTGGTGTCAGACGTGAAAGCGACCACGATCCATTCCATAGTCCGTTTGACTAACATCCTGGTTGCTACACAAGTATTACATAAGCCAGGAAATTTTCAAAAAATTTTCTTTTCCACCTAGGAAGAGAAATCGGAGTGTTGACAAAATATCAAAAAAATAAAGTAGCTAAGTAAATAAAAACAAAGGAAATTAACAGAAAAAGGTATGAAGCCCACATCTAGCAGCATATATTGAGGTATTGAGGACACAAGCGTACACAGCATTGGCTTAAGCAGGTACAAGCCGGCGTAAAGAATCCATTACCAAACTCTGACGACAATTTTAACACTCGCGGGCTAGTGCCGTACAGCAACAGTAGGATGGCAAGTGAGAGGAAGAGATTCAGAAACGATGAGGTAAGTGTGGACGAAACAGGGCAAATGTAGCGATAATGGTGTTACTAACGTACAACAATGGATTAGCCGGGGTACGAAGACCCCAACGAGCTCATAAACCAGGTCATCAAGAACCTGACAGTGCCTCCAGATAACATTCCCACTACGGTCTCTCAAATGTACAATAACGACAGAAATCTCAACAACGAGGTACAGGCATATGCCAAAATTGCCGGACGAGACTGGACGTTCTATGTGAAGACACTGCGTGTTCTGATTGGCAGAAACACGGAGACCAACAATGGCTTGCAGTCCGATGATTTTGTGGATATCGATTTGGGGCCGTCGAAAGTGGTTTCCAGACGTCATGCATCCATCTCATACAATTTGGAGCAGAGGAGGTGGGAGCTGATCATACTGGGGCGTAATGGGCTCAAGATCGACGCCCAGAGAATCAACTCCACATCGGAAGGGTCTGGTCCAATCTTTCTGAACTCAGGGAACATTGTCGACATAGGAGGTACTCAGATGATGTTTATTTTGCCCGATGCTGTGCCTGCCATTGCCAACACATTTTTGCAAGTCCTCAAGAACAAGAGACCTAGATCTGAGGTGTTAGGACAACCCGCAGGCATTTTCAAGGAGACATATCCGTCCACAAACAGCAACCCTAACAATAACGTGAAGGGATTTCAGATGTATCAAAAGAACTCGTCTAGCTCGTATCTGGCGGCGTCACCTAATTCGGGGCGCAATATGGGCCAGGAGCAGGACTTCTCTAAAGACGAGGCCAAGGATTTGAAGCCACCGTACTCATATGCCACAATGATCACACAAGCAATTTTGTCGAATCCACAGGGCATACTGTCGCTGTCGGAGATTTATGATTGGATAGCCAGTCATTATGCCTACTACAGATACAGTAAGCAGGGGTGGCAGAACTCCATCAGACACAACCTTTCATTGAACAAGGCGTTTGAAAAAGTGCCCCGCAAGCCTAACGAACCGGGAAAGGGTATGAAGTGGCAGATCAGTGAAAGCTACAGAAAGGAGTTTTTGAAAAAGTGGGAAGAAGGCACTCTCAATAAGATCAAGCGCGGCAGCAGTGTGTCCAGACAGCTGCAGATGCATATCATGAAGAACAAGGCTCTTCCAGACTCGGGCAGAACACCATTGCAGAGCACATTCGCCTCTCAACAGCAACAATCACAGCACCCGCAGCCCCCGTATCAGAAAATACAGTACATCGGTGGCCCCAGTCAGCAGCCTCTGACCGCCGGTATAGTGACACAGGGCAGCGGCGGCCCTAGTCAGAAGACTGCGATCGACTCTCATGACGCACTGAATTATATCACAGCTGCAGCTAGTCTCTCAAACAGCACCATACAGTCAGCCACACAATTGACGTCTACATCAGGGACATCTGCATCGTCGAATGTGCCATTGAAGAACGAACTGTCTTCTCCAATCAAGTCCATGGGACTGTCTGAGTACCAGACCAGCTTCTCGAACGGCGGAGCTCCAATAATGACTGAGACAGCTTCCACACAGGAAGTTTCTGATAGAACGAACGAGCGCGAGAGATTGCAGGCTGCCACGGCAGGGAACGCCACGATGTTCCCTGCCAGTCCGAAAAAGTATCAGGTTAGTGCCCTGGAGGCGTACACCCCAGATAGAGGCAGCTCCCGCAACCATCTGGACGCTCCCTCGTCTTCACAGTCTCATCCTTCGATCAACTCGTCTCCTGCGCTGTGGAATTATGTGCAGTTTTCTACTCCTCTTGGAGGGCCTTCTTCCAACGGGACTCAGCTCCAGCAAGGTCAAGCTACTGGGTCGAATGCTGGTGGAAAATCTCCCGACAAGATGGAGCTCGAAAGCCCTTTGAGAAGCCGGAAAAGTGACTCTCGAGACGTTGATGTCGCTAAAGGTTTCAGAGAAAGCTGAGTGTGATTATGTCAGCAGGCTTCCCCGACTAGTCATCAAATAAAATATTTTATTGTGGAATGAATGAAGCTTCAAATTTTTTTTTTTTTTTTGATGTCACTGTCTGGAAAATACATAATAGATAGACATGCAACGAAATAAAAAAAAAGCAGTGGAAAGCCATCCAGAAGACTATAGTAAAATCGTGAAAAAAACTCAGCAACGATGACGTCCTAAAGCTCACTATGTACAGTGACGTCATGTGGCTGAGTTCGGTGATAACATCATTAAAGAGTAGAAGAGTCGACGGTTATGTACAACAGCAGCGTCGAGCTCTGGCAGTAAGAAACAACTGTGAGTGTGTGTGTGTGAGTAGAGCAGCCAGCATTGACCACTCAAAACGATTCTCCGTCAAAGAACGCAGCACCCACACTGAGATCCACGGTATCGTAGCGTCTGAGCTCGACAGGGTTCTCGCCTGCTGTGAACGAGGAACCTGCCGGGTCAAACCCGCCTGCAGAAGAGCCAGCTTCGCCCGGGCTGTAGAAAGCAGCAGTATCGAACTTTCCTAGAGAGAACAGAGAGGAGTCGAAATTGGATCCTGAAGTTCCCTCACGGATGGAGATGGTGTTGGAATTGACGTCAATTGCAGCGACCTCGTGTGCTGATTTCCTGGAGAGGCTGCTTGGGTCTATGGACTTGAGAGAAACAATCTCGCTGATTGAACTAGGAGACTCCACAGGGTCCTCATAAGTGTCTTCATCGTCATCCTCCTGTTGTAGTGGAAGCAGAGACACAGAGGAGTCTTGCGATCTGATTCCTTCCTCCGACTGATTGCGGAAAGAAAGGTCGAGATCGATGCCGAGATTGAGAGACGGAGAAACAGAGTTGTCATCCAGCGGAGACTCGTGAACGGTACTGTGTGCCGTGACTGGCGAGACTGTCTCGCCATTGGACGGAACCACAACAGTGCTGCCTGCAGCAGGGATCTTGATGATCACCTCCTCGCCATGATTGTACACACTAGTGGAGTCTGTCAGTCTGAAAGTCTCCAAAGCCTGAACCTTATCACAAAGCAGTTGCATGAGGCCTTTGTTGAGAGCCTGGAACGTGGCCAATTTTTCAAACTTGGATACAATCAATTTGAAGAATCTCACGTTGAGACTAGGGGCATGAACTATTGAGTTGACGGTTTGCAGTAGATCATTCATCATCAGAGTCATGTTGTTCTTGATTGGGTAAAACCCACAACCGCCATCATGATTCTCTGAAGAGAAAAGATCAATGAAGTAATTTTGGGCCTGTAAGATGCACTCCAAAAGTGTATTGCTAGGCTTTTCAAAAGAATGCAGTTTGATACTGCAATACGAAAAGAGCAATAGAAACTTGATTTTGTCGGTAATGAGCTGATTTAGATACTTGAAGTTGTCCAGGTTTCGTTTTCTCAACTCGTACAAGTTCATGAGATCGAGCTCCAGTTTCTTCATCTTGAACATCAGCTCCAGGCAGATGAAATTGTCCTTTTTTAAATTCAGTTTGAGATGAAGAATCGTTCTCATCAACTTCATCACATCATGGCAACTGGGGTGCGGATTCTCTGCCAAGTCTCCCAGAATCAAAGGGCTTGTTTCCGAGGTTTCCAGTGAGGTAGATGAGAGAATGGGAGGAACCTCCAGAATAAAGCATCTCATCACATACAGGTCGTCAAACATGGAAAACAAACCAGCAAACTCCGGCAAGTTGGCATAAGTTGAGTAAATATCAACAGTTACAGCCATAACGAACTCTTGATCAATCAGACGTATCTCCAAAAAGAGACACAGGGCCTGGAACTTAAACAGTCCTTTGGACCATTTCGAAAAAGCCCTGTAGTTCTTGAATTTGGCCACCAAAACATCAATCAGATGGTCTCTGCTAGCAATCTTTTCGAAATTGACTAGGTGAGGATGGGAGTCCAAGGTGAAGTCGAGACTAACCATACAAATAGCGCACACAAGCATAACCAGCTCGATAGATTTGAAAGAATTGTCCAGGTCGAAGAGCTGGGATTGAACATCTGTCTTTGAGATTTGGTAAAAGGGAGTTTGGTACACCTCAAAATAACTGTTGACCAAGTACATAATGAACTCGAAATTTGCCTTATCGTCTGGGAGCAGTTGAGGAAGAGATACTTTGGAGTTGACTTGAGTTGCCATGCCAGCTTCATCGAGGAAAACAGGTTTGGTAGGGTAGATACCAGGTTCGCTGCACTTTGGTGGATATGTATGAGCGTTTTCGAGCTGTTTGATTCTTGCAACGAGACCCACGTTTATAGCCTTGGTCTTCTCTAACTCCGTCAAAGGGGCATCCTCTTCGAATGACTCGGGCGTTGAGCGCATTCCTGAAAACGTGCTAGAGGGTTTAGAGGCTGGAATGGAGGAATTTGGCACCACGTCCCTATGGTCGAGGAAAGTGGAGACCATGTTCTCGATCTTGTTCGATCTAAACGTCTCCGGGTACTCGCACTTGAGGTTCTTTTTGGAGCAGGACTTGCACACGAGATTTCTGTCGCACTTGATCTTTCTGCGTCTGCACTCGAGACATGACACAGGGATCTGTTTGAGCTTCTTAGCAGCAAAAGAGGGGCTAGCCTCGGGGGGCGAATGTTCTGACAACCGTTTGGACTTCATCACGAGGGTCTGCTAGCGGGCAGGCGAGCTGCTGTGTGCAAAACAACGTGCAAAATAACGTACGACGGACAACGCAAAGCAGACTGAACAACCCTACGGGTTGCACGTATACACTGAAGAGGTACACGCTAAGTATTTATACATCAAACACAGAGAAAAACAGTTGGGCAAGATTGTGCGTATCTGTATAGTTGGAATATCAAAGAGGTAGACATGCAGTTTGACACAATAGAACTCGGCGGAATTGGGAAGGTGAATATTCCATACAATACGCTGAAACGCATATCGATGAGTCAGCGGCAGAAATCGCAGTTACCAGGGGGGAGGACGTCTCCGGAGATAGGAGCTAAAGCTTAGCCAGGCTGGGGCTCTCCGTAGGGGAGGAGGGGGAAGGGCAGCCACCAGGGTGTTCGGCCGGCGCTCCAGACAGCCGGGACGCCTCCCCATCCCCTTCGTCAAATAACGTATGCCATTTTCCGCTCACTGCTGTTGCTAGCCCTTCTCCGGCAGCCAATGCCCACCAGATCAAACAGAATGTAAACGCGCCCGGTGGGCTGAGCCTGCGGCCGAATAAGGCCCTACGGGGGCTGAAGCAGCCTTCAAATTCTCCCGCAGAAGCACATCAGGCTTTTACCTCCTCTTAAAAGCGAACCTTCGGGACATCGGCGATTAACTCAATTAGGTAAATACAAAAAGCCGAATTTAAAAAATTCCTGCACACCCCCACCCTCTGTTGCTCTGTCATTAAGCCCCTCCCAACTTACCTGTCGTGTCTTTTTTTTTGTTGTGTGCTAAATTTGCTCTCGCGAGATTACTAATACTCGCCATACTCGGACGAAACAGCAGTTTACTTCTAGAAATTTCCACGCTAGCACCGAGATAACACAACACGCCCCCTACAGCCGTCCTGAAATTGACATTCGCGAACCAAATAAAAAACCGTTGCCCAGCACACGGTGCGCTCTGTCTTAGCTGACGTCATCACTTACCTAACAGCGTCCCGAATTCCTACGGCATGGTCACAGATAGAGGCACCGAGTAAGGTGCATTGTTTGACTCTTCTTGCAGCTGCGGTTGAGGCTGCTCCTGCTGCTCCTGCTGCTCCTGCTGCTTCTGCTCCTGCTGCTCTTCCTCCTCCTGCACAACTGGGCCCTCCCCAAATGACTCAACTTCTATTTTTGGCTCTATTGTCACTTCTATTTTTGGTCCAATCGAACCCTGCTCAGTCTCATTCTCAGCTGGTTTCTCATCTTGACCCTTACCCTCACAGTAACAGCACCGAAACCGAAACGATGCGTCACTGTCGTCCGCCAGCCTAGCGCGTATGTCCTCGCTCTGGCAGTCGAAATGCTGCCATCTCCCGCACCCTTCACACCCAACCATCTTGCGTCCGTCATCGTAGTTATCTGCCTTCACTCCACACGGACACTCAAACTTCCACTGCTCCTCCACGGGAGCCTCTCCCGCAAGCCTGCGCTTCTCCATTCTTTCTGCGCGAGTCTCGCTTTGCTCCGTGTACAAAGATTCTTTCATCTTCATTCGCTTTGCAGCGCGAAGCTCTGCTGCTTGCTCCCGCCTCTCCTCCTGCTCCATGCGCAGTCTCTCGTCGTCGTCCTTCTTCTGTTTTTCCTTTGCTTCCAGTCTCGATGACCGTTTTCTGTTGGCCATCAGAGCCAGCATCTGCACCTCCCGCTTCCGCTGAAGTGCCTGTTTGCGTTTCTTCAGATCGTGCTGCACCACCTTGTCAATGTGCAACTTCAGATTGTTGTACAGCTTGTACTCCTTGCTGGTCACCTTTTTGCCAGCCTTGCGCTTCAACTCAGCAACGTAAGCATCAAACTGGTAGACCCCGGCTGTCAGACATCGCCACTCCACTACCTCCGGCTCGACGTCACTAAAGTACTCGAGTGGATCTCCGATCTTGCTAACGCATTGTTTACGCAACTTTGGAATAACCATAGCCTTGAACTCCAACCTGCGGTAGTACAATCGAGCATCCTCTAGCATCAAATACTCCTCCCGCTGCAAACCATCGTCCTCCTCGTACACAGGAACAACACGCGTATCTTCTTGCGGCCTCGAGTGTCTGTCCACCACACGCCGGAAGTTATCGGCGCTCTTGTAGTTGCACAGCTCAATCAAATCGTAAATCACATCAATCCTACCAAACAGATCCTGTCCGACATAATCAACGTCCGGCTCATCAAAAATTTGCTCTAGATACCCATTGATCTCAGAGTCCACGCTCTCCATCTTCTGGTTGACCAGATACTGCACAAGCTTCACCAAAAGACTGTTGATAAACACTGGAGTGGCAATTCCCAGCAACTCCTCCTCCAGAGTCTCCACATCAAATGCATCACTCAGCTTGATCATGTGCCTCATCAAATAAAGCCACTGGACGACGTAACTGTATTTCAGACGGCCTCGCAGATCTTTCAACACACTCGCGTACGCCGGATCCTCAATCAGTAACGCGGGAGGCGTCTTCAGAAGTATCGCCTTTAAGTCGGCATCCACCAGCGCCGAGAGCTGATCCGCCGGATGCACTGACTGTGTGTGTACCGCAGGCATGACTAAACGACGTTAATAATAAACCTCCATCCAAATCAGCCACTAGAGCTTCACCAAGTTCTCTTTTCATATATACACAGTAGATAGATCTGAAAAACTTTTTGTACTTTACAACATAGTGTGAGCTTTGTAGCAGAGCCGCTGTTGAATTAGACACCTCTACACCACTTGATATGTTCCTCTATGACAGGAATGGGCTTAGATGAAAGATACTGTACATTAGTGCGTGTTCATGTGAGACTTTCTACGACCTTTGGATTTCAACTATTTGGACATAATCTAATTACGTAATGTTGTTGTGTGGCAGGGCCCATATAAGCATGTAGAATCAATCTAGACCACTAAAGACACACATGGGGCAAATGTCAGATGAGACAAATAGCCGAACTTTGCGAGACACGTTTGCTATCGACTGTCCATCCATCCCGGCAATCGCTCGACGCGACGCACCGGTGAATCCACAAGTCCCATATCCCTGCTGTGGTTGCTTTGCTCACCTCTACACCGCTCTTTGCAGAACCTGCCAGAAAACTTTCGGACGCGGATTGCTATCTCCGGCTCAGCAGGCTATTAGTAATGTGGCTTTTCCCCCGTTACCCCCAGGAGAGGCTGGGGGGACCACCGGGTAACTCCCCTGTGTACCCCGCCCCAGCAACAGGGGGGAAAAAAAAAAAAAGAGGCTCGTTTGTTCGCTTTTCCCCCGTACCCCGGCAGCCCGTTCGGGCCTGGAGAAATCCCTGCAAAATTCACCGGGCTCAGCAGAAATTGCGTGGCCTTGTTTCAGTGTGTGACACATAAGAGAAAGCAAAATATAAGAGGATACTTATCTTGTTTTGTTAGTTTTGGTCGCTCAACATATTTATTCTTTTACCCTCTAACATTAACGGCAGCGCACAGCACCCGCAGTGCGCAACCATCTCGTATCAGGCAGACAACAAACTCGATCCACACACTTTTACGCTACAACAAGTCGTTTTTTTCTCTATAGACTACAAAAAAGAAACACACAAACCCACACAAGACAAGACAAGACATACAAATTTGCTGCCGTCCCTCCCACAATAGACAATGACATCCACTTTAAAGCGCACTCTCACCGACATCCTTGAGGATGAGCTTTACTCGATTCCTCAGTCTCCGTCGTTGCATACCCTTCACAGCCAGCACTCTCAGCAGCACCACTCATCATGCGACGACATATCCGAATATGTGTTCCTCAACGGGTCGCAGGAGTCCATAATGAGACAGCCGGAGGACGACGCCCACCACCAGGGATTCCAGGACTACTCTACCGGCGCTTCATATGAAACACCTGGTAGTGTTATGGAAAACCCGCTCGACAACATTTACAGCTCATATGGCAACCCTAACTTGTACGCCAACCAGGCGTTTCCGGATGAGTTATACGAGTACGGTGCCGGGGCCGGAACAGGGTCCGCCCGAGGTCTGGCTGTAGCTGGACAGGTTGCAGACCCAAAGGCCACGTCCTCAGCTGCAGAACCAAAACATTACGACAGCAACTCTGCTGATGTTATGCTGGTTCCCCAGGACAACTACTTGATTTATAACCCGGCCACGCAGCCGGATCAGCAAAACTTTCTACCCGAACTGTTACAGTGGGAGCTAAACGGCAAGTCTTTCCCACAGTCGAACGAGCTCAACATATTCAAGACGAGCGATGTTTACCTGGACGAGGAGTTTAGCGACGACGAGGATGAGGACGACGATATTGAGAACCCGAACAAGCTGGACGATATGGAGATGGATCTGGACGACCTGAGCAGCGAGAGCAGCTTTGACGAGGAGGAGGAGGAAGATTACTTTGTGGATCGGGACGTGGACAGCATGGGCGACAACAACGACAGCTCGATTTACTCGCTGACGACTCCGCAAACAATCAACCCAAGACTGGTGCAGCAAGAGGAAATGGCAAATGAAGGCAGTTTGAACGCTGTGTTTGACGAAGATGACATGAACGACGGTAACCTTTCGGACGCCAGCGATGACCTATATACTCCTGCTTTTGAGCAGAGAAGAGAAAGCATGGTTTCGGAGCAACCGGTCCAGCTGCCTAAGCTGGAGAAACAGGAGCCTCCTTCCCCAACGCTTCGCAAACTCAAGCCTGTCAGAAAGGTTGCTGAAGAGGTGGAGGCTGAGGCTGACGAATTTGAAGAAGAGGAGCACGTTTGTTTGATCGCCAACCCTAAGACGGGAAAGCCGTGCAACAAGAAGTTCTCCAGACCTTATGATCTTGTTCGTCACCAGAACACCATCCACGCACCAATGAGATCATATTACCGCTGCATGTTTTGCGAGGATGATCTCAGAAGAAGAAACAATCTAGAGCCGAACAATGAGATTGTGGTGGACTTGCAATATCGTAAGACGTCGTTTTCTGTTGAAAACTCCAACGCCAATGTGGCGAACTCTCACAACTCGAAGAAAATGAAGTCGTCTGCTTCAGGAGGAGACTTTCTAAGCAACAAGACTTTCAGCAGATGCGACGCATTGACGCGGCATCTGAGATTCAGACACGGTCTCAACAACCAGCAGGTGAATGACGCCATGGATTACGCAAAGAGGCATGTTGAGTACTATGAGAACTGACATGTTTGGTTCTATATACATATATATAGCACACTGAAAGAAAGAGGGGGGTTATTTTCTTGTTTGACTATCCTGTGCTGATAAATTATGCAAACGCTTGACGGGCCTAGAAAGGATACGAGGCAGACTCAGTGTCTGCGGTGTACCCCATTTCGGCCTGTTCATCCGCTTTTTGCTTCAAATAGGGAAGCAAGACATCTTTGAACTTGGCGAAGCCTTTATACTCCTTTACTGACGATTCCCAGCTTGAGATGCCGTTGTACAGTCTGAGGGGAACGTACGGCTCCTCGCAGAGCTTTACAATCGGGACGAAGTATGTCCTGATAGTGAAGATAGCGACTCCCGTCAAGGGAAGTCTTCTGACAGACTGTCTTTCTGAACGGTAGAAGATCTTGTCAATATCTGTGGCGGCATTTGCGGTATACCAGCCAACAACATCGTTGTCTTCGTCCCCGATCGAGCTGGACCACGCTATGTCGTCGTCGGTCTGCAGGAAGTAGTTGTTGCGAACAACAGGCTTATCGCATGTCTGTCTGATGAAGAACTTCTCCATTCCAGACTTGAGCTTCTCTTTGTACTGGGGAACATCTCCTGTGGTGTGGATGTCTGACAACGGCAGGTTCAGCTTATCTCTGAGTCTCCAGAACCCAGCAAGCATTATGGCCCCGCCTTTCAGACAGTACTCTCCGTTTTCGTTCTCCACCATCACAGCCAGATCGTCCTGAGTCATCATTGCGGCCATCAACATGGGGTCCTGTTTGAAGTCCTCCTTGGCCACTCCGACAAACTCAAACACCTCTCCTGTCTCGATGTTGTCCATTCCCTTGTCGGTTTTGCGGAAGAGCGTGGGGTATCTCTTAGGGAGATACTCTCTGAACTCCATCAGAAGTTCTACAGCTCCGTCCCAGGCTTCCGGAAGCGTCCCATACAGCTCTTTTCCCTTCTGTCTGACTCTTTCGAGCTTGCGGCTGTGGTATTTGGGCCACTCGTTATCGAGCTCGATCCAGTTGTTCCAGTCCATCGCTCTGATTCCCATGGTGATGAAGTACGTGTGTTTGAATGCTCTGTATGGAACAGGTTTGGTCTCTGTGATCGACCATCCCTTGAACTCTTCTATCTGCGGGTACTCGAACGTCTCAGGCGTCCATGTTCCGTACTTTCTGGCCTTGTTGTTGGCTCTTGCCGGCGACACAGCCACATACTGTTTCGTGAACGCTGACGGCGTCTTGAACCTGAGCAACGACGTGAACGGCAGAAGAACAAGCACGAGAAACGTAGCGGCAATCAGCAGAAAGGCTGCCGGCGTCGACACGCTCAGCCTCGCTCCAAGATCCTCTATCCGTTCCACTATCAACGACATGTCGGCCTCTATATCGCAGCAACAGGCTCTGCTAGTGTCTCTATGTTTTAGCCGCAGTTCAGCTGGTATATATACTCAATCCCTGTTTTTTTCTCACTCAACTTTACCTCTCTGATAGTACGTTCCCAGTTACCGTAAAAGGAAATTATTTCCAAAGATAAGTCTGAGCAAAACATTCCGGAAATTTTATGCTTATGTATGGAGGAGTGGACTTTTGCACTGAGTGCAGAGAGAGACTCACAGGGGGCTCAATATGGCCATATTCAGCGCCTGGAAAATGGTCTGATAACCTGCACAGCACCAGCAGCGGTTCGGTTTTGTTAACTGTGGACCCCACGTATATGTCAGCAGCGCAAAACGAGCAGTCTCTGCGTTTGCGGGCTGTGCCGCCAGTCGGGCTGCGAATTGCTTCTCTTACACAGCGTTTACTTTGCTGAGTCTACCCAATCAGAATGTTGCAAGGGGTGTGTTTAGCTGACCCAGTAGCAAACGTCTATCCAGTACCACCACTCGCTAGCTAGCTAGCCAGCTAGCAAACAGATAATCGAGAAGTTTTCTGGTGTACGGGTGCCGAAAAGACGCGGAGGCTCAAAAGCCAAAAGCCAAAAGCCAAAAGCCTAAAAAAAAAAAAAAAAATATTCAACTTTTTTTTTTTCCCGTAGCTAATCCATATTCAGCGATTTGGTTTGTTTTGGATGAAATACTTAGGAAAAAACAAAAAAAACCTGTTGCAGAGCCTGTAGGTGTAGTGTAGCCAAAAAAAACCCTTAACGGCAGCGTCGCATCCATACACCAAAATGGGTCTTTCATTCTCCAGGCTGTTCCGGTCCGATACCGGCTTTTTCCCGGACTTTGTAGGTACTTTTGATACACAGAAACAACGGCTCTATTTACTAACATACTAGCTGAGCTCTTAGGGATCAAAGAAGAAGGAGATGAGGGTTCTTATGCTGGGATTAGACAACTCAGGCAAAACTAGTGAGTGCAATTGAGCAAAAACTGCGCCACAGCGGGGTCCCTACTAACGTTTTCTGAATTATAGCCATTCTATACAAATTGAAGCTTGGGAAAACGCAACAGACCGTACCTACAGTAGGGTTCAACGTGGAAACGATAAGATACAAAAACCTAGTGATGAACACGTGGGATGTTGGCGGACAGGAGAGAATCAGAGCACTGTGGAGACACTATTTTTCGGGAACAGACGCGTTGATTTTCGTGGTTGATTCCGCCGACCAGAACCGTATCTCGGACGCCAAAAAGGAACTGTTCAGAGTCATAAACGACAAGGAGCTCAAGGAGTGTCTTCTGGCAGTGCTCGCCAACAAGCAGGACATTCCGGGCAGCCTCAAGCCAAGAGAAGTGACTGAACTGCTGGATCTCGAGTCCATCCAAGATCACAACTGGTGCGTCATTCCCACAGTGGCCATAAGTGGAACAGGGGTCACCGAGGTTCTGTCATGGATATCCAACAACCTGCCAAAGAATGGCAGCTAACTAGCCGACGCGCCGACCTCCACGGGATGGAGTCGCTGTTTGTACGAAATGTCACTTCCCCTTCCATTCAAGCCGTAAACGACGCAACAGATCCATCTGCGTTCCCAATGTAGGCCTTCTGGGCCATACCTACAAACAAACCTGTCTCCACTACGCCAACTAGCGCGGTGATCTGGTCATTGAGCACCTTCACCTTGTCGCTAGGGATCTCGCCGAAATCGCAGTCAACGATGAAGTTGCCGTTGTCTGTGATCACAGGCCCTGCCTTGGCAGGAAGACCTGATCTCACAACCGGGCTACCGCCCAGCTTCGCCAGCTCCCTCAGAACCTTGGTATAGGCTCCCGGGACGACCTCGATAGGAACCCCTTTCTTCCATCCTTTACCAAGGACGCCGGTGTTCTTTCTGTAGTCCGCAACAATCACAAACGTCGAGGCACACGAGGCAACCAGTTTTTCCTGGAACAGGCATGCTCCTCCTCCCTTTATGAGGTTCAGATCCGTGTCGATCTCGTCGGCCCCGTCAAACGCAATGTCAATCTCCGGATACTCTTCGGTAGATCCCAGAGCCAGGCCGTTATCCAGAATCAGCTGCTTCGACTGGAACCCGGTCGGAATACACACAAACTGGGCCTTGTTGTCCAGACTGCCTATCCTCTCGGCAACGTACACCACCGTCGAGCCCGAGCCAATTCCCAGCACCCGATGCGCAGGTTTCAGATTCTCATCCACAGCTGCATAGGCAGACAGCTTCTTGGACTGCTCAACAAGATCACCCGACATTGTAATATTTCTGTGCTGAAACAGGCAGCCGCGACGACAACTAGACAATCTCAGTCCACTTCTTCTCAGATTAAGTGGTAACACAAGTCTGCCGGCACTCATATACCCACGCGCGCTGCAATTTCAATATCTCAAGAGCCTCCCCTCACATTCATTTGTTAAAAAAAAAAAAACATTCATTGTCTTTATTTTTGGGAGGAGATCTCAACGGGTCGGTGCGAGGGGTGGCCGATATATATACCATATACATATATCGGGGGTTCAAAAGCACAGAGAGGAGCCGTCACAAATGAGACGACTTCGCCTGCACCACCGACAGAGTTCCGTCTGCGTTCCCAATGTATGCCTTCTGTGCCATACGCACAAAGTACCCTGTCTCCACCACCCCAACCAGACACTTCAGCTTGACGTCCAGCTCTGCCACGTCTGAAGCGCTCACCTCGCCGAAATCGCAGTCAATCACAAAGTTCCCGTTGTCCGTCACCACAGGCCCCGCCTTCGTCTTCCCCGCCTCTCTCAGAACCGCTTTCCCTCCCATCTCGTGCAGGTCTCTGAGCACTTTCGTATAGGAAAGAGAAACAACCTCCACAGGAACACCCTGGCGCCAATCGCGCCCCAGGACACCCGTGTTCTTGCGGTAATCAGCCACAATGACAAACTTCTTAGCACACGACGCAACCAGTTTCTCCTGGAACAGACACGCTCCCCCGCCCTTGATCAGGTTCAATTCAGCATCTATCTCATCCGCACCATCGAAAGCAATGTCTATCTCTGTAAACTCCTCAATGCCTCCAAGACGAAGACCGTTCTGGGCGATCAGCTGCTTGGCCTGGAAACTCGTAGGAACACACACAAATTGCCCCTTGTTGTCGAGCTGCCCTAGTCGCTCGGCTACATAAACAACCGTAGACCCGGACCCGATCCCTATCACTTTGTATGAGGGGTCGAGATTCTGATCCACCGCAGAATACCCCGCCAGCTTCTTCGACTTCTCGATTAGATCCTCTGCTGCCATACCGCCACACTCGAAAACTCGGCCTTTATCTCTTTCTTTTACCTGTCTTACATCTGTCTCGCTACAAATAACAGCAGATGGCCTTCAATTTAAACTGCTCCCTCTCTCAATAGCCTATCTTGATTTCTCTCTCTTCTTTTGTTTTTTTCCCCCCTCCTTTCTCCTCGCTCCCTACCTCCCTTTTTTTCTTTCAACCACAGCATCCGGACACCAGCTACCCCGGGCCTGGCTGTAGCCGCGAACCAGAACAAAACTTTGTTGCTCGTCACGTGATGCTTGCCAGGGCTGGCTCCCACCTTTTGGCTCGACATGTTTTTCCCTTCTCTCTCCTGGCTAATGAAAAAAAAAAAAAAAATTTCAACATCAACTAAACTCTATACACAACTATAATACTCAAAGTCCCCCTACCTGTAGTCAGCAGCACAACAGCATCCCTACATTGTCCAACATGTCTGCTGCATCGAAGATCCTATCCTCTGACCCAACCGAGCTCGAGCTCCAGGTGTCGCAGGCTCTACTCGATCTAGAAGCCAACTCTCCTGCTCTAAAGGCCGACTTGAGACCCCTACAGTTCAAGTCGATCAAGGAGATTGAGGTTTCGGGTAACAAAAAGGCTATTGTCGTTTTTGTCCCAGTACCATTGCTTTCCAACTTCCACAAGGTGCAAATCACATTGACCAGAGAACTTGAAAAGAAGTTCCCAGATAGACACGTTGTGTTCTTGGCTGAGAGAAGAATTCTTCCAAAGCCAGGAAGAACATCCAGACAGACCCAGAAGAGACCTAGATCTAGAACGTTGACCGCTGTCCACGACAAGATCTTGGAAGACCTTGTTTTCCCAACCGAGATTATCGGCAAGAGAGTCAGATACTTGGTTGGAGGTAACAAGATTGCCAAGGTTTTGCTAGATTCTAAGGACTCATCTGACATCGACTACAAGCTGGACTCTTTCCAGTCCATCTACCAGAAGCTCACGGGAAAGCAGGTGATTTTCGAGATTCCAAGTGAAACCTTATAAATTAGTGGGTATATAGCTTAATAATTTGTCACCTATTTGTATGCAATAATAATGCCCTTAAAAGTGTTAGTCGGTATAGTTAGTTGGTGCTGATGATGATGATGATAGATTTGATTGGTTTCATGCAGTGGTAATGTAATGTCATTTTTTCTCGTTGCTGTGGTGATTATCATGATGGAAGGTGGTTGCCTTTGAGACGAACCGGTCGTAGAAAGCTGCATCGTCGCTGGTGATGGCTGTGTCCATTGCGAGGTTGGTGATGCCAGAGCGCTGCGGCTCCCTTTTGCTGATACTTTCAGTCGCATCGTTCTTGTTGAATATCACAGCCAAAATGGCCAGGATTACTGCGATAAGAAGGAAGTTCATGGTTTTGGAGATGGGGCCTGATGCTCGAGGCTCGTAATACTGGTAGCCTGAGGACGGCGATGCGGCAATCAGGTACACCAAGACGGCCAGCAGCGCCACGGACGGCACATGCAGACGTATGTTGGTGTGCTCCGAGGTCACCACGTTGACGAAGATGTCGAGATTCCAAATCTGATAGACGGTGGTCCAGACAAACCTCAGGAGCAAAAGCACGAGCTGCAGCAAGTCCCGCGCCTGTGGGTCTCGTGATGGCGACCCGTAGGAGGTGTCGCTGCTGTCTAGCGAGGAAGAGCGCCGATCTCTAGAGGTGAATGGCTGGTCGAGAGGATGTATGTTGCGGGTGGCGGGGCGTCGAGGCTGTCTGATCTCGAAGGCCACATCATTGATCTCCCTGAGTTTGTCCGGGTCACTGATAACTGGAGGTGACACCACCGGAACGATGATATCGAGTGGCTTTGCGTGGGATCGGATTTTGAAGAAGCGTCTGGGTGCCGAGCTCGAGGAGTCTGCCGTCTCGGTGGAGCGAGAGGAAAATATGGTCGACTGGTCTGAGGAGTCGTTGGTCGGCACCCTGGACAGCTTGGAGGGGCCTTTTTTGAACATGGAGAGTATCTTTGGCTTTGGTTCTGTCATGTTGAGGACGAGCGATGGGCTGGCAGCGAGGGAGACACTGGGCAGGGCCGTGACGCAGCGGCTCTCGCTTTGTATTTATATGTCCAGCTAGCCGACAATATAACGGTTCTCCGCAGTGTTCTGCAAAGGGCAGACGACGCGCAAGATCAGCCTCCTCCTGCTGCTGCTGCTGCTGATGGTTTGATTTGCGCTATCTGGTTTAGGTAAAGAATAAATAAAAAAAACCTGAGAGAGAGATTTGTGGATTACGTAACGCTGAGATGAGACCTCAGCACTGTGTTTGTTATAAAACCAGAGAAGATTCAATTCAATTCATCTAAACAGGGGGGGGGGAAGGGGGGAAAAGAAACAAAAGTAATGCTGCTATCGTGGAATCAAACTGCCTATTTGAACTTCTTTCCGAAAAGGATCAATTGGAGCTGGTCGTACATGGAAATGACACCGGCACCGGCAACACCTCTCAAGATGTTAGCACCGCAACCCTTGAAGAGAGACTTGATACCTTCAGCAGCAACAATCTTGGTGAATGCATCAAAGGCACCCTTGTACTTAACGGCCTGACCGGAGGTCATCATCATTCTTCTTCTGACGGTATCCAATGGGTAGGAAGCGGTAGAGGCACCGGTGGTGACGGTCCAACCAAGCAAGAAGGCGGCCAAGAAGCTACCTTCCAAAGGACCGACAAGAACAACAGGCTTCAAAGAGTCGTACAATCCAAAGTACAAACCTCTGTAGACAACAATACCAACAACAGAAGGCAAGAAACCTCTGTACAAACCAGCAATACCGTCCGAGGCCAGGGTCTTCTTGTAGACGTCAAAGAGACCGTTGAACTCTCTCTCTCCGTTACCCTTAGCAGCCTTGGCGTCGTTAGCCAGTCTAGTTCTGGCGTAATCCAAGGAGTACACAAACAACAGCGAAGTGGCACCAGCCAAACCACCAGAGGCCAAGTTACCACCAAACCACAGCCAGTAGCTGTCGTCCTTCTTGAAACCAAACATCTTCTTGAACTTGTCCTTGAAAGCAAAGTTCAAGGCCTGGGTAGGGAAGTATCTGATCACGTTGGCGGTGTTACCTCTCCAGAAGGACACAACACCTTCCTCAGCAGCGGTTCTCTTGAAACACTCAGCGATACCACCGTATCTCTTTGCGAGTCTTCCCTGCTTGATCATCTCGTCCTGGTTCTGGATCAAGAGCTTGACTCTCTCAATTGGAGCAGCTGCTGTCTTGGAGACAGCAGCCGACACACCACCCATCATGAAGTCGATGAGGAAAGTAGATTTCTGTTCCGACATTGTGGCACGTACTTAATACAGGAATATTATGGATAGGTCCTATATGTATAACACTGGATAGTATATATATATAGTCTAATGATAAAACCGTGTCGTGAAAAAAGCTTCACTATGTATGGGATTGAGAATAATTTAAATACTTGTCAGTTTGTTTCGTCCATAATTAATTTCTCAAATCGGCGGTGAGGCCAGAGCTAAACGGACGATTTGATTGGCTCGCGCGACGAGAAACAGTCCCGGACGGTTTGGGGGGGGAGAAAAAAAAAACAGGGGGGTGTCGTGGATCAGCGGGAGCGGAATCCGAGATAACCGTTTCCGACACGCGTGAGTGGTGGTGGTGGTCGATTTGGTCGAATTTCCGGTTGCTACATCTACTATACTGCCTACATCAGAGCCATTAGAGCCAGCCAGCGCTAGCCCTGGCTACTCGCTCACTATCTAAACCGTAGCTTTTATTATTTGTACTTGTACACATTCAGTATCCAAAAGCAGCCAACTTAGCAGAGACTTCAGACTCAGCAACCGTAGCCTTGGCAGAAGCAACCTTCTTGGCCTGGGCCTTCTTCTTAGCGTAGTACTCTGCAGATCTCACCTTACGCTTCTCCTCGAGTGTGTCAACAACAGACTCGTACTTCCATCCAACAGCAGAAGCAAGCTTACCGACAGTGGTGTACTTTCTGCCAGGCTTCAATCTCAACACTCTCAAGGCCTGAGGAACAACAACCCGCTTCTTCTTGTCGTATGGAGGTGGAACACCCTCAAACACCTTCAATCTCTCAAGAGCAGCCTTTCCTCTGGCGGTCTTGTGAGCCATCATACCTCTGACAGCCTTGTACAAGATTCTCGATGGGGCTCTGAAGTGGAATGGACCTCTCTTGGTGTTGTATCTCGTGGACTTTCTCAAGTAGTCGTGGTACTTTAACTTGTTTCTGAAGAACTCCCCGGAGATGTTCAAGGCTTCACATCTCACAACAACAACCTTCTGGCCGTTCAAGAGTTCTTTGGCGATGGTCGAAGCCAATCTACCCAATAGATGACCCTTACCTGTAATACGTGTGTTAGTATCCACTTCTCACTGACTTCTTCCTGTCCAGCACTGGTACTTACCGTCAATGACAACAACTGGTTCGAACGAGCTCATTTTGATTCAATCTCTGATCTTTTGGATGTCAGAACAAAACCCTTTCTTCCTCTCACTCTCTCTTCAACCTAAACTTAAAAGCCTAGTTCATTTTTCAAGCTTTTTGCACAGGAAAAAAAAAATTACTGATTGATTCATATGCAAATTATTTCCTCCCGCGATCCGCGCACGCGGCGCCTCACCAGAGAGAGAAAATAAAAACCTTTTCCCTGCTGCCCGGGCCGCCTAAAATTTTTCATCACGGGATCCTCCCCGGTGTGCGCTACACAACAATCCCGCAGTCACACTCACAGCCAGAAACGGAAGTGAGAAACATCCGTAACCCGTCACCTCCAACTGTGTCTGTGTCTGTGTCTGTTCCTGTCAAGAATATATCCACTCCGTGTCGAATGTGCATGTATGACGGGTGCCGCAGATATTGTTGGTGGCTAGCAGGGTTATCTCAGACACCGGGGCCGGCGAACGCTGCGCACGCTCGCGATCTGGAATGTGCAGCTCGTAGTCGTAGAGGCTTTCGATGAACTTTTCAACAGGCTTAGAGCTGTATTTTTTGGCCGAGCTATTTCGCTCAATCAACTGGACAGTAGTAGTGTCACTTTGGTTAGTAGAGACGCTCGCACAAACACGCATGTCAACTGGCAGACTTACTATGACCGTTCCATGGTCAACGTGCGCGAACCTCCTCAGTCGCAGCATCAACGTCGTTATCAGAGAACTCGCTACATCGGTAGGGGCGGGTTAGTAAAAAAGCTGGAGCGATAGAGGCCGTTGCACCCGACTTACCAGAGGAGTAGTTCTTGAAGAACGCCAAGTTGAACACATCGCACAGGTCCTCAATCACAACAACGTTGCCACTCCCGCCGCTGAAGGTCGCACCCGCATCACGCACCAGTGACTCCAGATCAAAGCATCGCAGGCACTTGACGTTACTGAGAACACTCATATCGCTGCTGGAAGACACCTCCGCCAGCGTCTGGACATCGAACGCGAGCGTGGTGCTGATGTGCCGCACCTGAGCTAGCGGGTTGCGGTTGAGGACCTGGAGGTAGTAGCTCATGGCGATCTTTTCGCAGCTGTTAGTACCCTGCAAGAAACCGGTGAGCATTCAACACGTACTGAGAGAGCAGTGACGGGTTTCCCAGAGGAAAACACAGCAGCGTTCGAGCTGGAAACAATGTGCGTGACTGTGTTGTCAAATACAACCGACACGTGTCCCATGCTGGACCATCGCTCGCTATGCCCTGTAATTTTTTAACATCCATGTTCTTTCGCGTACCTTCTTTTTGTTATCTACTTGTATAGTGATCTCTGTTTTCATCATCCATCCGATTCTGAAAAGACAGATAACAGTTTTTTTTTCCATTATACACCCGTACACCAGCATACCCACATCATGAGATAACCCCAAATCAACACCGCCTAGCCTGCCGTCCAACCCGTCATCAACACCACGTCACATTCACATAACCACACAGCACCCGTTGGCTGTCTTGTGTGCCGAGGCAGCTCTTCGCAGCTCGCTGCCACCATTGCTCGGTTCCCGGGTCTCGCTCTCACCCGCTGCATCGTCCCGCTGACTGCCAGCGCTGTCTGAAACATTGCTGAGCCGTGCAACGTCTCCCGAGCTCGCGATATTCTCTTCACAAGAGGCCTTCTCATCCTGCTGGCTGCCTGTCGGCATCTGGCCAGGAGAAGACCCGTTCTCATCCAGCACTGGCGCACCGGTGGAACGGTTTCTCGTGTGACTCGGCAAGGATGAGCCATCCAGCGAACCATCTCGGGCCACGTACGCAGGTACAGGCTTGTTGGAGCTGGATCCTCGTCTCTTAAAAGCACTGCTGTTGCTTTTTCTGCGTGCCGCGGGTAACTTCACCTCAAATCGTCTCTTTTCGGAATTGACAGCCTGTATTTGATCCAGAGGCCGTATAATTATATGAATCACCTGAGAGAACTTCAAGTTCAGTGTATCGATCCGGTCGTTCGGGTCCAGCCGGGTCCCCAAGTGAAGCAGCTGTACCTGATCCTCTATGGAAGGCTGTGTCACCGAATCAAAGCTCTCCGGAGCTTTCATCTCGCTCTTTCCAACAAGCACGCTCCAGTAGCGGAATATGAAGTTTCGCAGATCGCCAATCCGCAGCTCTTCGTACCCACCAGAAACATCGCATTTGCTGAGAAACTCCTCGTTGATTTCCAGTGGTATTCTTGCGCCATCTATGAGCAACAGCTGTAAGTTCTGGTACGCCATGATTGCTGGTTCCAACTCAGTAATTATATATACCAGTTTATTCTTGCCTGGAAATACCGTGTTTTTATATGGCAGTATCTGCACCAAATATCAAGGCTGTATGTCTCTCACCAGTCATCAATATCCCGCTCCAAGGCTCTAGCTGAGTAGAGACGTGTTATCTTGCTTTATCAGCCTTTACCTGCACCTGGTTTTTTTAGCATATAATTTCGTTAGAAAACCAACGGGATCAACTGAGCCTTCTTCGATCTGGTGTACGGGTGCCGGAAGCAAAGAAGCCACAAATGAGGCTGACGTAATGGAGGCAGCCACCTAGCCACCTAGCTGGATCTGTATTCCGCTGCCTTTTTCAGCTTTCAACAGTTCTCGTGTACATTTCTCTTCGTTCGCTACACCCTTTAAAGTGTACTTATGTATACTTATCGTACATTTCCCCATACTAATGCAGGAGGATGCATGAATTTTGCTTCAATATCAGAATTCGTGAACTTTTAAATACAACGTAATTATAGCTTTGAGGTATACCATGCCGTGATTCTAAACAGCAGCACATTGCTGCAAAAAAGAATCTCTTGCCACTTCTCAGCTCCTTCATGTAGTGGCTACACCTAGATACTCTCGCAGGGAGCTCTTTCAACATCCCCTATATTGCACTACATTTCGTTATTCCTCAAATACAGCATAAATGGCCGAGTGGTCCAAGGCGGTAGACTCAAGTTCTATTCTCCGTGAGGGGACGCAGGTTCGAACCCTGCTTTATGCATTTTTTTTTCATCAAAAAATAAAATTAACCCCTATTACTTCCGTATTATATACAAGGTCAAGTAAGTCACTATAGATTCAGTCTCTTCAATATCTCACCAGCCAGAGACTTGTAAAGCCATGTATTCCCCGATATCTTTTTGAATTGGATCCCGTAAAGTCCGACCAAAGGAACCTTGACAACGTGTATCTCAAACTTAAGAGGCGCCTTACTGGCAGACGTTTTCGGTGCTGCTCTGACAACGTTTCCATCCTTGTCAAACTGAGCAGGGCTCGACATGCTGGGAGAGATAGGCATGTTCTGCTGCTCCACTCTACTCGAGATCAACATGTCGGAACCTCCATTGGGTCCATCAAACGTCAGGGAGTCGGAACTGTCGTAAGACGTTTTTCTGGTGAAGTTTGAAGGAGCAGGAGTGGTTGGCATGATGACCTCCGGACTTGCTGGGCCACTCGTCGAAAGACTCAGCTTCTCTTTCTGCTTTCTGTAACCTCCTAGCAACCCATTTCCAAAAGAGAATTTGCGGTGAACACTCTTGGAAGGAGTAGAACTTTCAGAAGTCGCAAAAGATCTCTCCGACGGCTGTTCTGGAGTTGAAATCTCATCCATAATGTTACGCTGTCTTTCTCCTGAGCTTGAGGATGAGATAGACATTCTCTTTGCGATTGTTTTCTGTGAAGACGTCTCGCTGGTTCCTGGAGTCTTTGCTTCTTCGTTTCCAACAGCAGTATCAGTCCGACTAATTCCCTCTAGCTTCGTGTCAGCAGCTGTTTGAACCCGTTGATGATGAGCGGACTGCTCCGATGGTAGTATCGAGGGATAATGCACACATACAAATCCACCTTTTACCTCCGTGTACTTCACTCCAAGCTGAGGCAGTACCGATATTACATCGTATCTGATGATTGGTAATGGCTTTGTCGAAGTCGTCTGCACCGAAAAGAATCCCTTTAGGAAGAGAGTTCTTGGATACTCAATTGAAGGCATAGACCCTGCAGGAGCATTTTCAAAGTGGGCAATAATCTCCGAATCTGATGGTCGGTCCTTTGGATTGGCAAATTCATCATCAAAGTTGACCTCATCCATCTCCACATTATCGAAGAAACCATCGTCTGCAACAGCGGTATTTAGAGGAAGATGCGGAACAGGTGGTGCATCTGCTCCCACCGTGTACCTGTTTCCCTTTGGAACATTCTGCGAATATCTTCCCGCGTGACCAAGAGACCGAGCTCTAGCCGAGGGGTGAAATTTGTTCGGTTGAACAGAACTCATGACCTTTACAGCTGGCTTTGCAGATTCTGACGACGTCACGGCAGAAACCGCACGTTGATGATGCTGTATCTGCTGCTTTGAAGCCGAAGGAAGAGCGGGAAGATGAAGCTGCTGCTGCTGCTTTTCCTTTGTCGTGATTTTCATACTCTCAACTCTGCGAACCATATCTTTGCTCGAATGTAGATCGAATCGACGGCTTTGACTTTCCGTCGAATCATTTACAGGAGACAGCTCTACAGGGTTGAGGTCTTCTTTAGGTTTCTTTGTGCTGAGACGTCTGAACAGGGAATTGGTAAACCCTTGTCCATGCTGAATGCTGTCGGAGATTGGTGGTTGCTGCTGGACAAGGTGAGGCGAATGATGGTTGTGAGATTCAATTCCTTGCGAGATCGCTCTAGGTCTTTGAAGTTGTGTAGCAGGTACAACAGTTGACTGCTGATGAGATGATGTATAAGCTGCCTGTGGGAATGTCAGCACAGGTGCAGGGGGTGGTGGAGGTGGCGGCGCTGGTGACGCAAATACCTGTTGATACTGGTGCTCGTGAGGCAATGGTTGACTTACAGCCCTGTATGGAGAAGCGGGAACAGGCCCTTGTTGGAGAAGAGGGTTGGAAAAAGCCTGCTGGGATCTGCCATATGCATTTTCCTCTTTGATCTTTCTTCTTTTTAGCATCTCATCCACCAAGTGGTAAATAGAAATAAGCGGATGATAGCCGACGGTTGGATCTGGAATAGTGCTATCATAGCCTCCATGATCACCATGAGAGTTTTTAGCGTACCAGTTTTTCACGGCCGTATTATATTCATGAGAACTGAGAATCTCAGTAAGAGTCCGAGCAGCAGTCTCCTCCGAAGCTAGCTCATAATTGATGATTGTCTTCACCACGTCATTGTCAAACGGTAACTCGATTGGAATTCTATGTGGCAAGTAATTAGCAGGTGGACTCTCGAAGCCCTTAACCATCCAAGGATGTCTCATCATTTCTTTCAAGGAAGCTCTCTGGTTTGGATCAACCACCAGCATTCGAGAGATCAATGAGACACATTCACGAGAAATGGTGTCGGGATACTCGACATGACCGCGCTTAATCTTCTCATGTAAGGCGCTCACGCTCTGATCATCAAATGGAACCTTGCCACATACTAGGACATAAAGCACTACTCCGAAAGACCAAACATCAACCTCAGGTCCTGTATATGGATGGGCAGAGAGCAGTTCAGGAGCAGCAAAGTATAGGGACCCACAGTAGGTTTTCAAAAGATGTTTGTTATCAAACATATTGGAAAGGCCAAAGTCGATGATTTTGATTTCCCCGTTCTTGTTAATCATTATATTTTCAATCTTCAAGTCTCGATGAACAATGTTGTTTGAGTGACAATAGTCGAGCGCTGATGATATTCCACGGCAAAATTTTCTAGCGTGCCGTTCCTTTAAAGAGCCATGTGATACTATGTAGTCAAGCATTTGTCCACCAGAGACGTATTCAAAGAGCATGTAGTAATGATTGGTCATGGGAAAAACCTCGTACAATCGACAGATGTTTGGGTGATACAGGATTCTTCCCAGGGCTCCTTCTCGAATAGTTCTACGGTCTCTAGCAATCTCTTTCTCGTACTCTTTGTGTCTCTTTGCGATTTCGATTGGGTCATCAGTGACGGGGTCATTCATATGTAATCTTTGCCATATTTTTGCAGCTCTTGGGACGACCTTTACTGCGCAAACTTCATTCGTAATCCGGTGTTTGGCGAGCTTGACCTTACCCATAGATCCAGCACCAACAGTCTTTGCAAACTCCCAGTCACCAATAGATTTTCGATGGAACTGCTGCTGCTGCTGGGGCTGCTGCTGCTGGGGCTGTTGTTGTGGTTGTTGCTGTGTCCCCGAGGTCATACGATGCTGCTGCGGCTCAGAAGATGACGGATGATGCTTAGAAGGATGATGCAAAGAAGAAGAGCGCGAAAGGGACTTTTTGGAGGCCGTTTGCACAACCAGCGGAGCCCGTCTAGGCGTGGTAGGAGGCCCCTGCGACTGGCTGTCTGAGAAGTCTACTCCTGGAAGCAGTCTCTGATGTTGCACGGGGGCCGCTGCTCTTGAGGATGCCGCCTGCATCTGGAAATCAGGGTTCACCACGTAGTCATCGGTGATATTGGTGGTATTGCTGGTGCTTCTCAGCATGCGCGGGGTGGCAGGAACAGCATTGGGAGGAGCAACTTGAGAGTCTGTTTGAGTAGGGCCTGTCCGTGATAGGTTCTGCTGTCTCACTTTGGGGAGAACCATTGAGGGGGGGTCAGGAGTCCTGCTGGAAAAGCCGTTCTGGCCGGTGCTCAAACTGTTGCTGTCCTCCGAAGACATTTTGTAGTTGTCGAGACAGAGATGATTGCCCTCAGTGTTGCGCTGATTGGCAGGACGCGGAAGTGTCGTCCTCGAAAGGCAGGCTGGAGGGAAGCAAGAGATGTAACTGTGAGCTTTTAGACCGTTGTGTGTAGGCTGCCGCTGCACCTAAATGGTCAATTAGTGGTAATAATTGTGTAGTACCGTTCTTCTGTGGCTCCTTTCACCCCTTTTGTCTCAGTACGCCTATATCTATATATATAAATGTATATCTCCTAACTAATCTGTATGCAATTTTTTTTTTTTGAGTTTCTGTCAGCAGAGAGGCAGGGAAACTAAATGCATATACGTCGTTCGACGCACGTCGCAAAAATAAGATTGAGCAATGCGCCTCGATGTATCTGAGCCCGGGTAACCCAGATGTAACCCCCCCCCCCCTTCCCACTCACCAGCCACAACTGCTCCCGGAACAATTTTTCGCGGCTTGGCGGGGTTCTCAAAGACGTTTCTGCGGGCTGAGTGCCGCAGAAAGATAGAGTTCTGTTCTCTGCCATTACCCCTCCGGGAAAACTCGCGCCACCCCATGCAGAATTTCACCTGCCCTGGTAGCCCTGTAACTTTCCCGTGCGCGCGCGTTGACGCCTACGATAGAAGTGCTGCTCTACATCCTTTGGTCCACCTTTCCAGTACCCCGGATTGGTCATGAAGTCAATGAATAGGCTTCCGGGAGCCGGATGCGGACTCACGCCTGTATAAATAGCACCGCGTCGCCCTCTATTCAAGAAAGGCACACAGCCTGTTCAGGCCGGTATCGCAAGCAGGCTGTTGTTGAAGTCAGCTGAGTCCCGTCTCAAATAAGTACTCTTCAAAGATTATCTCTGCCTCACTGTCGAGTTGTGTACTCAGTTCAGTAACTAAGGGATTTTTTTTTTCAACCGATTTTTCGCTGGAGAGGGACACTTTTCAACTCTGAGATTAGTTTGCACCCCCTGAATTTTAATCTCATTGTAATTCCAGTACGCAGCACACGGATCACGCACACGGATGACACAAGAAAAGACTCACGCCGTGGTTCACGAGGCGAACAACGTGCAGGCAAGACCTACACCGGCGACGTTCTTTGAGAAGCAGCCTGCAAAATCGCTGTCTTCGTTGGAAGAATACGAGACTCTGTATAAGAAGTCCATCGAAAACCCAGAAGGATTTTTCGGGCCTATAGCAAAAGAGTTTCTTTCATGGCATAGAGACTTCAACCAGGTAAAGGCCGGGTCGTTGGAACACGGCGATGTGGCCTGGTTTCTAGGCGGAGAGCTCAATGCATCGTATAACTGTGTAGACAGACATGCTTTTGCCAACCCGGACAAAAGAGCGTTGATTTTTGAGGCAGACAATGAAGAAGAGTCGAGAATCATAACATATGGCGAGCTCTTGAGAGAAGTATGCCAGGTAGCGGGCGTCTTGAAGTCGTGGGGTGTAAAGAAGGGTGATACTGTTGCGATCTACCTCCCAATGACTCCCGAGGCCATCATTTCGATGTTGGCTGTAGCCAGACTTGGAGCCATCCACTCAGTGATTTTTGCTGGTTTCTCTGCTGGCTCAATCAGAGACCGTATCAGCGATGCCGAGTGTAAGGTGACCATAACTTGTGATGAGGCAAAGAGAGGTGGGAAGACCATCAACACTAAGAAAATTGTTGACGAAGGACTTAAAGGATGTCCATCTGTTCAGAAAGTGCTAGTACACAAGAGAACAGGAAACCCTGCAGTCTCGATGCAGGAGGGTAGAGACTTCTACTGGGATGACGAGGGTGCAAAGTTTCCCGGCTACACTCCGCCTGTTCCAGTCAATTCTGAAGACCCACTGTTCATGCTCTACACCTCAGGCTCCACAGGAGCTCCTAAAGGTGTAGTTCACTGCACTGCTGGATTTTTGCTTGGTGCTGCCCTAACTACCAGATACGTGTTTGATGTGCAGCCTGAAGATATTCTGTTCACTGCTGGTGACGTTGGCTGGATCACAGGTCACTCATATGCCCTCTATGGACCTCTTGCCTTAGGAGCCGCTACAATTGTTTTTGAAGGAACCCCTGCCTACCCCGATTATGGCAGATTCTGGAAAATTGTTGAGAAGCACAGAGCCACTCACTTCTATGTGGCACCGACTGCCTTGAGACTACTCAAGAAGTCGGGAGAAGATGAAATTGAAAAGTACGACCTCTCGTCGCTGAGAACGCTTGGGTCTGTGGGTGAGCCAATCGCTGCCGAAATCTGGGAATGGTACGATCAGAAAATTGGAAAGGGATTGTGCCATATCTCAGACACATACTGGCAGACAGAGTCAGGCTCTCATCTTATTGCTCCTTTGGCAGGAGCCATTCCAACCAAACCGGGAGCTGCCACTCTTCCTTTCTTTGGTATCGACGCTGTTATCATCGACCCTGTGACTGGTAAGGTTCTTGAGGGCAACGACGTGGAAGGTGTTTTGGCCGTTAAATCTTCGTGGCCTTCAATGGCCAGAACAGTCTTCAAAAACCACAGCCGGTTCATTGAGACGTACCTCAAGCCATACCCGGGATACTATTTCACAGGAGACGGTGCAGGAAGAGATCACGACGGCTACTACTGGATTAGGGGAAGAGTGGATGATGTTGTGAACGTTTCGGGTCACAGACTTTCAACGTCTGAAATTGAGTCTGTTTTGTTGGAGAATAGCCGTGTCAGTGAGTCGGCTGTTGTGGGAATAAACGACGACCTCACCGGACAGGCCGTGATTGCATTTGTTCAGCTGAAAGATGAAACGGAAGTGACCAATGATGCCCAGCTGACTGACTTGAGAAAGTCCCTGGTCATGCATGTCAGGGGTATTATCGGTCCATTTGCTGCTCCTAAATCCATCATTGTTGTGAACGATCTTCCGAAAACTAGATCTGGAAAGATCATGAGAAGAATCTTGAGAAAGGTCACCTCCGGAGAGTCTGAGGGCCTTGGCGACCTCAGCACGCTGGCAAATCCACAGTCTGTAGAAGGAATCATTGCAAATGTCGAGAAGCAGTTTGGCGTCAAGAATTAATAGCACTAAATGCTACAGTTGCTCTTGTCACTTCTTTCTCCCCTTATATATTATCAGATAGGAAGTGCAAATTAAAAAGTGCCCTTTATACACCCGTACACCGGAACGCTACCTGTATTCTACTATGGTGGCAAAAAAATGTCATCATCTAAATATCAAACACTCTGGTTTCAGTGCGTGTGGTAGTCATTGTTGTTGTTCAAGCCATTTGAATCCCACAGAAGATCCTACTGAAAATGTCACTAGAGCAGCTTACCAGTCAGCTGACTGCGAGCTTCAACCGCGACTCCTATGAGGAGTGCTCCAAAATTCTCCCGCTGATCAGAGTCGAGCTGATGAAAAATAACCTGCTTGTTCCACCAGCGACAGCTAACCCGAACGACCTACTTATCACAAGATCCATTCTGGAAATAGGAGCCTTGGTGTCCATCAATCTGTTGAATCTCAATGACTTCTCTAACTACATCACACAACTGAAAACATTCTACGACATACCATCGCTTCTGGCCTCTCAGAATCAAAATAAGCTACTCGGGCTGTACTTGCTTCTGCTTGTCACTCAGGGTGACCTGGCTCTGTTCCACATAGAGCTTGAGAGGTTCAGTAACTTTGGACTCTCTGTGGACGAACTGGAGAAGGATGAGTTCCTGTCCATCCCGATCAAGTTTGAGAAATGGATCATTGACGGTAATTTCAACAAAGTTTACGAGCTGTTGTCGTCGAAACACAATTTCCCGTGTAGAGAGTTCAACCTGTTTGAGCAACAGCTACTAGACTCTATAAGGCTAACCATTGCGTCCAATATTGACAGCAGTTACTCCAAATTGCCTCTAGAGAATCTGAAACTACTTCTTTTCCTAAGAAACACTGCAGAAGTCAACCCTTACATCGAACAAATGGGCTGGACGGTTTCTAACGGAGTTGTTTCCTTCGACCACAAGCCCGTGGACTTGGACTTAGAAGTCAACGACGAAAAGGCAATCATCAAGAACACGTTGACGTATGCTAAAGAGATGGAGAGCATTGTATAAATAAAGCCCTAAATAATTCATCATTAATTCTTCTGGCTGGGTTCACAAAGAAAAAAAAAAGCCTTTGATAAAAACATATATGCGGTGCTTTATCTGCTGTACTAGTGTAAACATCTATCATTTGAACAGGCTGCACCCGTCCATGTATGAGATTTGTTAGTAGAATCACGCTTCTTTTCCTTCTGGTCAAGCTGTTACAGCTGACGATCCTATATCTGGCCCCCCTTCAGTTTGACAGCTCTGTCGAAATACTGCTGGATAGCTACTCAAATGACAGGAACGCGCTTTCCGCCTGGCTCTCACCCCGCGTCGATAGACTCATAACAAGACTGATTGCCTGGGACTCTGTCTACTTTACCAAGCTAATGATGGAAGGCCCTACTTTTGAGCATGAGCATGTTTTCGGACCCCTGTGGTGGAGAATAATCAAAAGCTTTGGATTTTCTAATATGTATACTACTTTCCTGATCAGCTTGATTCTGAGCAACGCATCCCATTATTTGGCTTCTCTCATCATGTATCCCCTAACTGTGGCCACATTCAGTGGCTCCAAAGATCTCAGCGTTCAGAACCTGGCCTCCATATGCTCCCTTTTGGTCGTTATTCAACCTTCGGGTATTTTTTCCACTGTCAATTATGCTGAGTCCATTACTCAGCTCGCCTGCTATCTGGGGCTCTACCTGAGGCAGATTCATCTCAACCGTAGAACTGCGCTCTCTTCTGTGGCTTACCTGCTGAGCGGCTCTTGCTTTGCGCTGGCATTTGGGTTCAGATCAAATTGTCTACTGTATGGCATTTTGTATCTATTTGACCTATTCAGCTCTTTCAGAAACAGCCTTCGAAAATCGGTCCTATGCATAGCCACAGGATTACAGATTGCAATGGCTCTATTGTACTCCATCTACACATCCCGTCAACTGTTTTGTCCCGAAAGAGGAGACTGGTGTGATCACTATTCATCCACATTGGTATCATATGCCCAATCGTATTACTGGAACGTTGGGTTTATGCGTTACTTCACGGTGCAAAACATCCCCCTGTTCCTGCTAGCTCTACCGAATCTGGCAGTCTTGTTGCTGTCACTATTCTTCTTCGCACGAGAAAGACAGCTTTGGCCAACTTTGGTTATTTCCAGCATCTACTTGCTCATTCAATTCACAACATTGCATGTCCAGATTATCAACAGGGTGGTAACATTTTTGCCAACGCACATTTGGTTTGTTGGCGTCTTACAATGCTCACAGACACCCAGGTCCGGCATTTCCGGAACATTCAGCAGAATCATCATCACATGGTGGATTGTATGGAACTTGTTCCAGACCGGATTATATGGCTGTTTCCTTCCTCCTGCATAAGGCAACCAACTCGTCACCGGCCTCTATTCTACTCCAACACTTTCCCGTAACTTGTTGGGAATAAGCCTCTCACACCTTCAATCTCTCCCTCTGTCCACCCTGAACCGTCATCTTCCGTGACAACCATCACCTTGTCGCCCACTCCAACCCCAAGCTCGTCATCTCCTTGAGGCTCATAGTCAAATAATATCTCTAAATACTTGACTCTTTTGGCACCTTTTCTGGGAGCCACTTTAGGCCCCCGCTTTTTAGTAGGCGTAGATATCCCGGAGGACTCAACTTGTATGTAGGAGCTTGGGGCGAGTCCAACGTCTCCAGAAGGAGTCACAACTTTTGTCCACCCCGTCCCGTCGTCGGCTTCTACAATCTGGAGAGAGTCGCCCGCATTTATGGACACCTCGTCTTCTCCAGATGCAGAATAGGCATACATTACTTTTGCTGTCGCAGTGGATGTGGATGTTTGAGGAGAAGATCCAGATACCGCAAGTCCAATGGCTCCAAAAAGTCTGCTCTTGGTGGAAGTGTGTGTATGCGTAGTCATCTTGCTCAATCCGCTTGTCAGGGACTGAACATCGCTGCCATTATCATTTTCCACACCCTCTTCTACAGTCTGGGATCTAGAGGAGCGAGAAAACAACGACCCAAGAGTACCTTTTTTCTTTTTTTCAGTAGATCTTGAAATGGTGAGGTCTTTTCCCTCGGCGGCTGATTGGATAGTCTCTATCTGAACCTCTGCAGTCACCCTAGTGGAATCATGCTTAGAAAACTGATCAAGAAATGTAACACTCTTACCCATGAGATTTTCGACCTTAAAATATTCATCTCGGGACTTGGGTTTGACCTCACTGAATGTGTCTCCAATTAGCTGGTTTCTCTCTTCTAGAATCTCTGCAAGCTGCTGCTTCTCGTTTGCACACGTGCGCTCAAACTTTTCATACGTAGCACTGCAGGAACTCAGCTGCTGGCCCAGCACTTCCAGCTCCTTAGGCCCGGTGATCATAACCTCATCATCATGCCAAATGCTGGAAGGAATGTAGTAGAAGTCAGCAGGCTCCTTCCACGAGCCTATATTATGCTTGACAAACATCGCAGTATCTAGTTTGGGCAAGTTCTGCTTTACCACCTCATCCATGGCATCTATCTTCTTTATAATAGCCTCATACGACTTTTTCTCAATATATGAAGCACTCAGCCAGAAACTATTCAACTTGCTTACTTTTGCCTCGTTCAACCCTTGTAGTCCGTCAAGCACCTCTGGAAGATCTTGGTAGTAGTACTTATCCTTTAGTCTATTGGCAACATTGATCTTGATCAAGTAGTCATTTTTGGCAACGTTCATCTCAAACTCTCGCTTTTCATATTTATGCTGGGCTCGATCATTAGAGCTCTTCTCCATTTTTGATCTCTGATTCTCCATTGCCTGACACGCTAGATCATAATCCTTCTTCGCTTTGCTTACCTCTTCATATGTCTTATCTCGAGTCTGCAACAAACTCTCGTCAAACTGTTTCCATTTCTGTCTGAGTCCCTCGTATCTTGAACCCATATCTGAAACCCCATTCGCTATCCTTTTTTCAAGTTCATCCGCTAAGGCACCTCTCTCTTTGGCAATCAGCTCGGTCTGGCTCAGAATCTCGTTCCATGCTACCAAACTAGCACTTTCAAGAGATCCTGGAGTAACGGTTGGAGATTGACCAACACTCAACAGAGTAGACACCTTGGCTTTCTTTTTGAACGACTCTGCACAGAGTGTCTTCAGCTTATCACTATATTCTCGCTCAATAGCAGCTCGCTGTCTGAAGAACCCTTCTAGGTCCGTTAGCCATTCGATTCCAGACTTGACCCACTTGTCTGTGACTTTGAATCCATCCTTAAGCTCATTCCCTATACTGATATCCTCCATTTTTAGAGCTTGAGATATTGGCCAGCCTCTAATAGAACAGCTCCTTCTTCAACGTAAGTATGGCCCTTTTTGTGAATACGGAGTATTTCAGATCCGTCTTGAGACTATTCAGCAAAGATGCGGCGACTATCGTCCGTTCACGCCTCTCGAAGAGCCACAGTATCCACGTTTTCTCTAAAGTTCCTTCACTTTTTTTTCGTATATAACTGCCCAGTCTGCTAAATTATACGGGTATAAAAAGTTAAATAAATATAAGCAATTATCTGATTCTGATGATTTAGAAGCTCACGACAGGCACTGGTGTCTCTCTCACGGGTCTATCACGTTCCTTGGCGATCTTCAAAAGCAGAGGATTCACCTTTAAGCTGGGGAAATCCGCCTTGATTGAGAACGAACTTTTTTCTCGGTAATCTAGCAATTCACTCAACTGCAAGATATGATCAGTGGTATATTTCTCTGTCAACGCAAAGTCCAGCCTTGAGATGGCATCTCTGCAAAGGTTTCCCTGCTGGTCATTGCGACTGCAGCGCGTGTTAGGAATCCATGACCTTAGTCTTTTGCGGAATGTGTGACCACGATATGTCAGCTTCTCGTTAAACCGAGGATATTCTCTAGACAAAATGCGAAGAAACTTATAGGGAATATGAGCAACAGCACCCTCGAAAAGAGTTGGAATCAGTGGGGATATTTCATCATGCGAGTAGTAGTGGTCGTTGCGACAGTGGTACAGCTGGTCTATGTCGGTGATTTTTTTGTGCTGCTGATTTAGAAAAGAATAGTATTCTGCCTTTAGGTTCTTACCCTTGGGGACTGCAGCAGTGGTGGCTTTGGCAAGAGCTGTAATATCAATGTACAGTCCTGTGGTCGTGTCGATGAACCGGGCATCGATAGCGTTGTTTCCGTTTCCTCGCTCCCTTTTGAAAAAATACGGACTCACATCCAGAAAGTAGTTGCCAAGTCCGGCCTCCAGTGACGAGACCGGATCGTTAGGTATCCGCACCACGTCAGAAACAAGTGTTTGGTTATAGTTTCGTGCAAGCAGCAAAAGACTTAGCTGTGTTACTTGCACGTCCACATCGAAATCCCAATCTAGAGTGAGACCATTGAAATAATAGCCCAGCAATGTGCCGTGGGATATCCATGTGTTGAGTCCCACAGTAGATGCAAAACGCAACCAGGACCTTGAAAGACGTCCCAGAGTTGCCTTTCGTTCGTATTCGCCTAGGTTAATACTGTTGAAGAACCGCCAGTCAAAATGCCCGCCGTTTACCTCCTCACTGACTGTCTTCGCCTCGTGGAAGTACTTGGGGAAGTTTCCATTGCTTGATATTTCTTGCTTGCTCTTCATGGTTTGCAAAATCTTATAATCCAGCAAATCCTGCACAGTGCTAACCGTTTCAGGACTTTGTAGCTGTGATTTGGCGTTCACTATTGCTTCAAGCCTCTCGCGCTCTCCATCTTCGTCCCAGATGAACTCCTTAGAATCGACAGTCTTATACTGATAAGTACCGTCTGCGCCACTGTATGGGGCTGCACCTTCAATTCTTGAACTGTCGACATTTAAATCAGCTGGCCAGTTGCCGTACGTCTGTGAAAACAACAACGCACCTTGCAGTTTTTCAATCTGTTCAATCAAGGATATGCCAGAAATTCCCATTTCAACCCCTGAGTACGCCACAAACTCGTCAATCATGTCGTACAGCGAGCTCTCAGACCTGTCATATTTCGTTAAAATTACTAGAGCTTCATCGTTGCTCCCCACACCAAGGAACATGACTCTCTCTGGTATAGGTGCGCTGTGTAGTAAATAACTGGCACCATAGACGATTCTGGCCTCTAATGGAAGAGTTTTGGGAAATGGGCCCAATATTTTAAGATGCGGGTACGTTTGTTCTGGAAGTTGTTCAATCTCTGTAGCAGATAGATCTTTGCAGGGAAGATGGATGTTACTGAGAAAAGAGTTGAGACCAGACTGGATCTCGAATGACTGGCATTGTAAGCTTTGTTCTTGGTTGTCAAATAGCCACTGCTCATTGGGTTGTAGACGGTCGTGGAGATTGATCCAATCTTTCCAGCTGAAGGGGAGAGCAAACTGCGGATCTAGATGGGCAGAGTTGAGTTTTGCGTGCTTTTGGACCTTAAACAGCCACATGGATGCAATCAGTCGAGAATCAAACCCATGACGGGACTTTCCAGGGAACAGAGACCTATCAAGACTCAACAGTTGCAGCTGAGACCCATCAAGACCTTGGAATCGTATCATATCCTGGACTGTGATAGGAATGCTACTCGGCAAATACGACCAGGTGACATTCAGAGTATGTTTCGCTATTGTGTACCAGAGAGTCAGCACCACCAAACCTGCAACCCACAGGGTCCTTGTGAAACGACGCGAGGTGAATCTCTTAGGTCGCAGTAACCTACGCTGAAATCTGTTCTTCCAAGAGCCACTCACGTAGGATCTTTTCTCGTCCGGAGATGATACGGGAGTTGGTGAATATAGAGATGAAAAGTATGAGGGGGTTGAAGCTGTGTTTGCAGAAGATGACACCAAAATCTCAGGGCTCGAAGTGAGCGCCGAACATGTTCGTGGATGTGGCTCTGAGCTCATGCTGTGGCAGTTGGCAGCGGATTGTAGTACTCAGCGGGGAAGATTAAGATCTGCGTGCCTAGACTCAACCATCAGGGAAATCAGTTGTGCGGTAGGTACCTTGACGTAATATTCACAGGCGCCTATATTTTGGATTTTTTTTGACATATCCATCAAGATCTGCTGACGTCAGAGATGACGTCAGCAGATAGTGGGGATGATGCTGCTGCCTTTTTTAATTTTTATTGTTCATGATTTTACGTGCAAGTAAACCCTTGTTTTGGATCCAGCGCAGCCATCTTATCTGAAAGGGTGTACGGATGATTAGGTCCTACTGACAGAAAAAAATTAATCGGGCTTGGGTTCACAGCCTCAGAAAGCCTGCCCTTATTGTGATGCGTATCTCGAGCTGTATCCCAAACTGGTATATTGTCGGTTTTAGGCGGGTCGGTGGTAGCCTGAAAAATCCCTCATGACTAAGGGACCACCTGGGTTGGAGAGCGTGTACAGTACTATTCAAGCAGGCATTGAGCCCAGTTTCTCTTTAATCTCACGGAATTCGGTAAGCAACGGCGAATGAGCCCGGAAGAGCAGTGAATCAAGCTCAATGCGTTCCCGATTCCGAAATAGCTTTAAGCCACGAAATTGCAGCGGCAATTGGTGACCAAATTTGTGGATTTGAAAGCTGTGTGGATTGTGCGTAATGCCAAGCTCCAAAGTCATGACTTTCAGTCTGTCTGAGACCTACGTAAACGAGGATCTAGTCCATTCCATTTCTATTGTGCCTTTTCCGTGGCATAAAATGTACTAATCTGACTAAGCCAGTTCGCTCCTTATGCAGAAAAGTTTTTAATTGCCGAACCTGTCTTAGGCCAAAACACGACCCCCGACAGCTTATCACAATAGGGCCTCGGCCCGAACCAGCCAAAAAAATTACTAACATCAAAGACATACTGGTGCTGAGAAAAAGAAAGCAATGTACACATATATACAAGTCGAGCCCTTCTTCACCCCCATTAGTTTTCTTTGTGAACTTTGGCGTGCCTATCGTTTTATCTGCAGAGACCCAAACCTCAATTGGCTTGTGTATCCGAGGGTGACATTTGGAACGCAATCAGATCCCAAGACCCCAAGACTATCGGCATTCTTTTGCTGTTTGCTATTTATTGAAGGGTCCTGACATCTGTATAATTTGAAAATCGTTCCCCCAGGTTAGTCATGACTTCTCGTGATACTGAATCTGCCTCCTCCTTTACGGGTGCAGTGGAGAGCTTCCGAGCCACGGAGGATGACGAAGAAATAGCCGATATTCAACGTGCAATCACTCGGTCTGTCACGAACAACCCGGACAACAATGTACTCACCAGACTCTCCACGCTCTCAAGGCGTCTTTCCCACCTCGTTGCAAAGGATATGGATAAGTTTGAAATTGACCCTAATGACTTCGATTTGAAGAAGATCTTACAGTATATGGCCCACCGCTCTGATGAACAAGGAATGGGAGGAAAAGTCACAGATGTGGTCGTCACCAACCTCACTGTAACTGGTGAAAACACTTCTGCTTCTATCATAACCACTGCAGGAGATGTATTTTTGGGTCCTGCCATTATGCTCAAAGACAAACTTTCCAAAAAGCAGCTTGTTGACTTCAATAAAATGGAAAAAACAAGAAAAATAATCAGAGACATCAACGGAGTTTTTGAATCTGGCTCTATGACTTTAGTTTTAGGAAGACCTGGAGCGGGGTGTTCTACTTTACTGAAGTCAATTGCGGGTGAGACACAGACTTATCTTGGATCAGAGGGAAATGTCAGTTATGATGGTATCGACCAGCCTGATATGATGAAACATTTCAAGGCCCAAGTTATTTACAACCCAGAGCTTGATGTTCATTTTCCGTACTTGACTGTTGAGCAAACATTGAACTTTGCTATTGGCTGCAAGACGCCCTCCATTCGTATTGATGACATGTCGAGAAAGGAGTATATCAAGGCTATCAAAGATCTTTATCTCACTTTGTACGGCCTGAAGCACGTTGAAAAGACTTTGGTTGGTAACGATTTTGTCAGAGGCATTTCAGGCGGTCAGAGAAAGAGAGTTTCTATTGCTGAAGCCATGGTGACGAGAGCTTCTGTCTATTGTTTCGATAACGCAACCAGAGGTTTGGATGCTTCTACCGCTCTTGAGTTTGCGGAGTCGCTCAGAACCTCCACTAACATCACTAAAGCCACCTTCGTTGTTACTATCTACCAAGCATCTGAGAATATCTATCAGCTCTTCGATCATGTCACCGTTCTTTATTACGGTCGCCAGATCTACTTTGGTCCCACCGAAGAGGCTGTTGATTACTTTGTCAGAATGGGATTCAAGAAAGGTGCACGAGAGACAAGTGCCGAATTTTTGACATCTGTTACAGATCCCCTTGCTAGAAATCCCATTGAAGGATATGAAAATAAGGTTCCTACAAATGCAGAGGAATTTGAACAATATTGGATTAAGTCGCCTGAATATACAGCTCTTATGAAGAGAATTGAGAAGAAGAAAAACTCTTTCAACCCTCATGAAACTTCGCATACTTTTAAAAGAATCAACAGTGCGGAAAAACAAAAATACTCCAGATCCAAATCCAAGTACACGGTCAACTACGTGGAACAGTTGAAACTCTGTTGCACCCGAGGCTTACAGAACATTGCAAACAACCGAGATTATTCGGTAACCCTTCTTGCTGCTGCCATCATTCAAGCGTTTATCTCTGGCTCACTTTATTATAACACTACAGCCGGTACTCTAGGTTCTTTCTCAAGAGGTGGTATCATTTTCTTTGCTTTACTGTACTTTTGTCTTATGGGACTGGCCGAAATCTCAGCCCTTTTCGAAAACAAACCAATCTTGAACAAACAAAGAGGCTATTCCTTGTTTCACCCCTCTGCTGAGCTGATTTCAAACACAATTGTCCAGCTGCCTGTGAGATTTGTGGCTATCTTGGCTTTCGCTATCATTCTATACTTTTTGTCAAACTTGAAGAGGGATGCTGGAATATTTTTTGCCTTTTTGCTCTTTGTCAACATGAGTGTGATCACCATCAATTGTCTGTTCATATTGGTCTCTTCATTCTGTCCAACGTTGAGTGCAGCAAATGGACTCACTGGTATTATCATGATGTCAACAGTTATTTACAGTTCTTTCATGATTCAGCGTCCTTCGATGTACTGGTGGTTCAAATGGTTTTCTTACTGCAATCCGATATTGTATGGTTTTGAATCCATGATTACACTGGAATTTAGAGGCCGTATGATGCCTTGTTCTCCTAGCCAGTTATTACCTTCCGGCGCGGGATACGAAGACATTTTGCCTGTCAATCAAGTTTGTGCGTTTGTTGGTGCTAGTGCTACGAAAGAGCTATATGGAACGGGAACCGAGGTCTCAGGTGAGATATACCTTTCCCTCGCTTTTCTATACACATTCGACCATTGTTGGAGAAACCTGGGTATTCTGTTTGGTTTTGCAATTGGTTTACTTGCAATCAACTCTTTTGTTGTCGAATACTATAACCCAATCGTGGCAAGTTCTGATAAGCTTTTATTTGTCAAGAACGCCAAGCTCCCTGTCGCATTACTTGAGGCTACTGGAATAGCTGGAGCACATGCAGATCCTGAATCTGGTTCAGTCTCTTCAAGAGGTGACGAAAAACCCGATGGTGAGTCACAGAGAGGCGCTTCCGACGTCGTAAACGAGAAGCTTGGATCTAGTGATATTTTCATGTGGCAGCATGTGAGTTACGTGGTTCCATATGAAGGCGAGGATAGAAAACTGCTTGATGACGTTCAAGGGTTTGTCTTGCCAGGTACATTGACTGCTTTGATGGGAGAGTCTGGAGCAGGGAAGACCACCTTACTTAACGTTCTTTCGCGAAGAGTTGATATGGGAATTGTGACAGGTGACATGCTGATCAATGGAAAGCCAGTGGACTCTTCTTTCGAGCGAAGAACTGGTTATGTTCAACAGCAGGACTTGCACATTGCAGAACTAACTGTCAGAGAATCGCTAATCTTCGCTGCTAAAATGAGAAGATCTCTCAGTGTGCCTGAGGAAGAGAAGATTGCGTATGTTGACAAAATCCTGGAAATTCTCAATATGGATGACTATGCTGATTCCATTGCAGGTCAGTCAGGGTATGGTTTGAATGTTGAACAAAGAAAGAAGCTTTCTATCGCTACAGAGCTGGTGGCCAAGCCATCTTTATTACTATTCTTGGATGAGCCCACTTCCGGTTTGGATTCTCAATCTTCTTGGGCTATTATCCAAGTTTTGAGATCCCTTGCTGCTGCTGGTCAGGCTATTCTTTGTACTATCCATCAACCTTCCGCAACCCTTTTCGAACAATTTGACAAACTATTGCTCTTGAGAAAGGGCGGCCAGACAGTCTACTTTGGAGATATTGGTGACAATTCGAGAAAGTTGCTAGACTATTTTGAAGGCCAAGGTGCACGCAAGTGTTCTGATGATGAAAATCCGGCTGAGTACGTTTTGGAAGCTATCGGTGCAGGTGCCACAGCGTCTGTTGACGAAAATTGGTTTGAAAAATGGCAGAATAGTGAGAATTATGCGGCGTTGACGCAAGAGGTGAGCAGTCTTATTGAGAAGACCGCCCAGTTACCTGCAAGTGACCAGTCAGATCTTCGTCAAAAATTTGCTGTTCCATATTTCTATCAATTCAGATATGTGTTGTACAGAACATGGCTTCAATTTTACAGGGACTTGGATTACGTTATGTCGAAGTTCATGCTTATGCTTTTGGCGGGTCTCTTGGTTGGATTCTCTTTTTGGAATGTCAAGCATACCGTTATTGGTATGCAAAATTTGATGTTTGCCAACTTCATGGCTCTTATTGTTTGCTCGCCCTTAACGAACCAAATTCAGGGCAGGGCTATTGCATCCAGAGAGTTGTTTGAAGTGAGGGAATCCCGTTCGAACACGTTCCATTGGTCATGCCTATTAGTGAGTCAGTTCCTTGTTGAGATTCCGTACACCATTTTCAGCAGCACCATCTATTTCATTGCATGGTACTTCCCAATTCAGCTTGACAACGAGGCTTCTAGGGCTGGTTTCTGGTGGTTCTGCCAGTCGGTGTTTCTGCCACTTTATAGCGTTTCATTAGCTTTGGCTGTTGTGTATGCGGCCCCAGATCTCCCATCAGCTAACGTGTTGACAGGTTTGCTCTTCAGCTTTATCATTGCTTTCTGTGGTGTGGTGCAAGCTCCATCAAGAATGCCTGGGTTCTGGAAGTTTATGTGGAGAGCATCGCCTTACACTTACTTCATTGAGAACCTTGTCGGTGTGTTACTACACGACAGAGAAGTTCATTGCAGCTCTACCGAGCTGAACTATCTGGATCCTCCTGATGGCGAAACCTGTGAATCGTTCCTTGCAACCTACTTTGAGAGCAACCCTGGTTACGTCGATAATCCAGATGCTACTTCCAATTGTGGAGTATGCCAATACAGCGTGGGAGATGAATATTTGAAGACCCTGGGTATCAGTTATCACCACAGATGGAGAAACATCGGGTTCTTCTGCGTCTACATTATTTCGAATGTGTTCATGATGGTGACACTCTTCTACGTGTTCAGAGTGAGACGTTTTTCTTTGGCCTTACCTATACCCAAAAGGTTCAAGAAGTGAGAGGTCTCAGCCTAGTTGACTTTTTCTTTCCATATCAGTATCCTGTCTATCTCACCTATTTATCGAGCAATATTCACTCATACATCTTGCACCGTATCTTTATCTGTACACATACTTGATCATTACTACAACTCAGAAAAACCTGTACCCTTATGTAAGATATTTGATTTCGCATACATTGAAAAACAAAACACGTTCGCGAATCTGTGGGGATTGACGTCATGTCCATCGAGAAAAACATACTATTAGCCCCGACATTCCCTAGCGGTTCCGCTCTTAGTATGCATCCCAAGATGATCTTGAGACTTTCTTGTTTTGTGGCGTCTTCAAAGGCACACGATCTGCCCGCCTGATCTTCTCGCCCTGGTTCTGCGCTTTTTCTTCTTTCCCTTCACTATTCAAAATAAACCCAGCTCTCATTCACTTTTTCGAGACAGGTGTTGTTTTTACTACTAAAAAAAAAAAAAAGGTGTTTTGTTATGTAGCATACAGTATTTTTGTCGGCAGTTCTTTTACGGAGAATCAGACCCTCAAGAGAGATATTTTCCGCAACGCAAGCGCAAAACGGCTAGCCTTCACAGGCCATATCCATTCATTTAGTAAAACGGTGTTTTTTCCGTCGCCAACACGCTCTTTTGAGGGTACAGTTTTAGTGCCAGTTTCGTGTCAACGGGCCCACAACACTCAGTTCCCCTTCGATTTCGACCTTGTGACCGAGATCTCGTTATCCACTGCTGCTTCACGTATTCAGAGCCTTCTACGAATTTTCGCTGCATCCGCTAGTTTCCCCTGTTCTCGATAGAGAACTCATCTAATCCATATATCTGAAAGATGCCGCTGAAAACTAGCTCATCCAACACATCCCAACCGGTTATTCCCGTCGGCGCTCTCGGCAGTCTCAATCTAGATGAGGGAGAGGCCGACCGTAGAGCAAACAATCTTGGCTCAGGCGCTGGCGCCAATGCGGCCAGGTCTCCCTCTGGAGCGGTCTCATCGCCCACTCAAACAAGCGAGAAGCTCAACCCAGAGTGGACCAAGCTTATACCTCCTCTCGGAACCCCAAAACACAGTACGGAGGCGCCTCAGGCTGTAGCATCTTCCTCTTTGAAAAGGGAACACAGAAACAGCAGCGTGGCTGATGTATCAAAGATGAGCGACTCAGATAACATCAAGCCCGCCACGCGACGTACAAGTGGGAAAAAATCACCTAAAAGATGCTTCCAATGCGGCAAGTCGATTGCTGGAACACTCGTCAGAGCTATGGATCATACCTACCATATTGATTGTTTCAGATGTCATGATTGTGGCAATCAGTGCTCTAACAAGTTTTTCGCTGCAGATGTCGAAACAAACCCCGGGGTAAAGATTCAGGTGGCTCTCTGCGAGTATGATTATTTCAAAAGAATAGATCTGATATGTACGACGTGCGACAGAGCTATCAGAGGTTCTTACATCACGGCGGCTGGAAGAAAGTACCATCCTGAACACTTCTTCTGCGAGGTTTGTCACAAAGTTTTTGATTCTGAGGATTACTATGAACACGATGATAAGATATTCTGTCATTTTCATTATTCCAAACATTATGCTTTACAATGCGAGGCTTGTGGCTCAGCCATCTTGAAGCAATACGTGGAGCTTTACAGAGGGGGGAGGGACCAGCAATGGCACCCTGAGTGTTTCATGGTTCATAAATTTTGGGGTGTGACCGTCACTTTTGGTTGCATTGGAATAGATGACGCCTTGGTGAAAACTTTACAAACAGCGACAAGGGGACAGAATCTGCTCAAGGATTCACTAGAGAATGGATTATCGCCAAACCAGTTGTTTGAAGTTGAACGGAAGCTCGAAAGAATGACCATGTCTATATGGCTGACACTTTCTGAATTTGAGGAAGGATGTGCATCTTGTATTTCTGAGATGCTACACTCTGCATCAACAGGTAATCACATCAATGGTTTGCTGATGGCCGGAAAACTTGTCTTGAAAGTGGAAAAACTATTCAAAGGAATTGACGTATTAGATGATTATGCTCTTGGCACCAGGATACGGATTGATCAGACGATAAGCGGTAAGCTTTCTCCTCTCCAGAAAGAGCCAAGGAGTATGTCCTCGAAGATCATGACATATTTATCATTCTTGAGAGACTCGGAAACATCCAAGCCTGTAACAGCAGAATTCTCCCAACAGCTACTTTCTCTTATATCGACATTGGCTCACTACATTAAATTGATTTCTAGAAACTCCTTGATGCACGCGCTAGAGTACAATAAGCTTTCCAAATCCACTGTTGCGACCGATCGATATCTCAAAGAGATTTCAACTCACGACTCCGTACCAGATGACATATTTGCCATACTGGACATATCTTCAAACGCAAAAGATATATGCTGCCTTTGTGGAAAGAGCATAGAAGGAGCATGTGTCCAATTTGAAACCAAAAGATGGCATAATGAGTGTTTGAGATGCTCGAAGTGCGACAATTCTTCATTATACTCTCAGTTGACTGAGGCGACTTTCAATCCCAATACAAATCAAGTCCTCTGCGCAAGTTGTTCTTCAGACGATGTGGATGCCAAGTCAGGCTTTTTAAGAGTCTCTAGATATATGCAGCTGATATATCTACTCAAAATAGCCCTAATCCGTTCCAGAGGTGCTATGCGCAAGCGAGGCATTATCACTTTGGCAAGCTCGTCTTATGCGGCTGCCACAAATGGGGAAGACCCATATCAACGACAAGTATCTGATATAAAGCGAATGAGATCAAAAAGGGAAACCCAGAGGTTGGAAAATGTGCCGAGCGAGGCCCGCAAATCCATAATTCTTGAAGTGCCAGAGGCTTCCAGCGCGGGCACGGAAGAAGTAGCGATCGATAGTGTGAGGTCTGGCCCTTCTACAGTAACTGCTGCAGCATCACAGCTTCTGAACAAAGAAAAATCGCTAGGTAGAAAAGGGTCCAAGAGGTTGAGGGTAGAGGTGGTGCCAATGGGGTCTAAGACCGACAACGCTTACCTGAATGCTACTTCTACCTTACTAAAAAATGAAAAAGGATTAACGTTGGACGATATTCCACGTATTGTTTCATCAGAACAAGCTCGTGAGCATCGGCCAAACGCTTTCAAATATCAAAAAAGAGCGTATACTCCTGCATCGTCCAATATTCCGATACCAAGGCCTGTTCGGGCAGCCACTCAGACAAGGGACACTGTGCCTCAGACAAACATGAAGGCAATAACTTTGGGCGAATCAATTGGAGCCGCCTCGTCAAAGCAAGATCATGCCAACACTCCAAGGTCAGCGCCAGCAAATCATGGGGGTACAGTGAATTCACCCGAGGGTGCGTCGAAGTCTGCAGAGAAACGCTTTTCCGAGCTTTCAAAGCGCGATCATGAAGTCATGCGGCATATTGCTGCCTTTGCTTTGTATCAGATGATGAAAGACAAATGGAGCCTGGATGACTGTCTAGCACTGATACAGGTCAAAAGATCTACGTCTTTCTGGGAACGAGTGTTTAGTGGCGGAAGTGGAAAAGGTAACGGTGAGTCAGGTCGCGTGTTTGGATCTTCTCTGGACGTTTTGGTTGGCAAATATGGCGTTGACAGCGATCTTGGGATTGGGCCTGAAAAGCTCCGTATTCCAATTCTTGTTGATGAGTTGATTAATGTCATGCATACTATGGACTTATCAGTGGAGGGCGTATTCCGCATAAACGGGAACATCAGAAGATTGAAACAGCTCTGTGAGGATATTGATATACACCCAGACAAAGTTCCAGACCTCAGCAGTGAAACTCCAATTCAGTTGGCAGCTTTGCTAAAGAAGTTTACCAGGGACATGCCGGACCCGCTGTTTACTTTCCGATTGTATGATCTGTTCATTATGTCGCAAAAGTTTGGAGAGGATCAGAAGAGAAAGGATAGAATCCTCAAGCTTGCCTACTGTATGTTGCCCAAAGAACACAGAGATCTTGCCGAAGTTTTGATGGCTTTTTTCAACTGGGTTGCTTCCTTCTGTCACATCGATGAGGAAACTGGATCGAAGATGGATATTCACAATCTGGCGACGGTTCTGACCCCGAACATACTATATGCAAGACCGAAAGCAAGTTCGAAGGAGATACATGTCAACTCTTCAGATTTGATACCAGAGGGAGAGAACCATTTTTTGGCTATAGAGGTCATCAATACTCTGATCGAAGACCAGGATGAAATAAGCGTAATCCCAAGAGATTTAGTGGAGATGTTTTCCTTACTAGGTCTTAATGGAGGTAGCTCGGATTTCAAGACTAAGGAAATAATAGCCAAGTGCAACTCCACACTTAGTCTTTATCCTGATCTATTTCAGTTGATTTAAACTTATATGCTATAGATGTCACTGCTCATTGCCAGATACTCTTGGTTTGTCCCATTGCTCCACGGCCGAGGAATCCCATCATGACTTTGAAGCGGTCCCCGCTATCAACCAAACTGGCTCGGAAGAGATCATTTCTACTGCCAACCTCCTCGTGCTGTCTCTTGAGCATTGTGAGAGTGTCCAGTTCACCAACGCACTTTGGACAGGCTAATGTGTCATGGTCCTGTCCTGATCCATTTGGACTTGTTTCCGTGGAAAGACAGTGCTCGTGGTACGAGTGCAAGCAGCGGAAATGAACGGCAGGAAGTTCAAGTGGCTGACCACAAGAGGAACACTTCGATCTGTTTATTATTTGAGGTGCTGTAGAGAGATGATTTATACTTTCTGTCAGTGATGCTGCTTCGTCGCGGTATGACGATATAAGTGTCTCGTTAGTCTGGATCTCCTGGCCCTGCCTGCGAATGTAGTTGGTTATATACTTTTTGATAAGTCCCAGTTTTATGAACGGCGAAAGACTGAGTTGTTTCACGAGTTCTAACGGGGTCATAAGCTTGAGGCTCTCTATTCTGGATATTATGTGCAGTATTTGTTTTTCCCCAATTTCATGAAACACCTTCTCCGATGAGGTATAGGTAGAGAGCCCAAGCTTGTATAGTTCGGGTTCGCTCTCTCCGTGATTCAATATGATATTAAGTGATTTTGTGTAGTTCTGAGCCAGAATTGAGGAGCGAAACATGTCCAGCTCATACACTTCGGAAGAATCATCAGTCCACTCTCTGATCAAGATCTCACCTTCGTTCAAATCACCAAGGTTTGATAACAACAAAAGCTGCGATTGGTCTTCCAATGTCCAGTTCATTTCTCGAATGTTCACAAGTAACGATTTCGCTTTCGCCTGCCAGCCCTGCTTTTCTTTATCAGAAACTTCTCGTTTGGCCAGTGATAAGTACATTTCGTATAGAGTGATCATTATATCTCTTTTGTCCTTTCCGTCTCCACCAAACTTGTCGTATCCTTCGATACATGCTTCTAGAAAAATAACAAACTCGTTTGGACGGTTATCAAATGACGGAAATATGATTCTAGGTTTGGGAGGCAAATATGTAGGCTGCGAGTCCTCAACCTCTGGCTCTCTTAGATTCATGAAGGACACAAACTGATCGTAGGATGTGAGGATTGTGTGTTCTTTGACTTCTTTATTTTCTGATTCAGTTACATTCAAGGTCTCTTCCTTGTTCAAATCAAACGAGTTCTCAGATTTATATTTCCCAGTGAAGACATCAATGAGCAGAAGTGTGCTTTCATTAGGAAGCTCATCAAGCAAAATCTTCACATTATCGATCAGCACCCTTAGCAGATCATCGGTCGACAACGACTTCACGTATTTCAAGGCAAGCTGTGGGTTTTTGAGATCATTCAGTTGAATATCCACTACGATCTGCGCCTGGTTGAATTTCTGGGATATTAGAGTGGCCAAGTGGTAATACGCGCTTTCTCTGCACAGATTAATGACAGTTGCTAGGTCAAACTTCATGTACGCATCAACAAAGTCAAAGTCGTCATCAATAGTGACTTTGCTCATAAACTGCGCAATTTTGTCCTTTTGTTTCAATTTACAGTATGTGCAAAGCAAAAGTGTAACATGGTCTTCTGTGGACTGTTGCAGCTCAACTAAGGTTTCCAGATATGTCGCAAGGAACGCAATCTTTGAACTATCTTTGTACTTTCTGATAATCTCGCTGGTGTTTCCTAGACCGATACAACTTTTGTATTGCTCAATGGCATCGCCGAATTCTCCCTTATCGAATAGGAAATCTCCATAATGTCTTTTGATATTCATAATTTCAGAGTCATCGATTTCCACTTCACCTTTAGACTCCTCTTCAGCAAAGGACTGTGCCAGCTTGATGGCGATCGGAAAAAGCTTTCGCTGCACCACAATATCGAGCTTCTCTTTGAGAGTCTTTTCATGTAACTTGTAAAGTAATCCGTCTGATGCCAGGATATAGATATCACCCCATAATATAAGGATCTCATTGAGAGAACTTGAAATTGTCTGATTGAATGCAATAAGTTTGTTAGAGGTATCAACTATAATGAGTTTGTCGGTTAAAACAGAAGCAGGTGTCGTCAAACTGGATGTCACGGGAGAAACTAGTAGCAGATACTTGTCTTTGTAGGCAAACAATCTTTTTTTAGCGAGGTCTAGGAGTAAGTTATGTGATTTTCCACGGGAGTTGTAAAACTGCATAGAGCCCTCTCTAGCCACAACAAGACTTTTGCGTTTATCCTGGAGCATATCGCTGCAGTTGATGTCCGCGCCAATCTTGTCTTCGAGAATTCTATTGGGTTTTCCCTGATTTCTACCTGTAGTGGGAATCGTTAGCACTTTCGATACCGTGGTGACATAAAGCAAAGCGTCATCTCTAAAAAATACTCCTGTCACAGGTTCCTTGCTCTCGTAGACGATCCGCTGTCTTGAGCCTCTGTCATGGAGAAGGTCACCTCTGACAAGCACAACCGACCCGTCAGCAAAACCGAAGGCTAAGATAGAGAAGTCCAGAGAGGACGCAAAACAAGTCATGGGGTAGTCATTAGTGCCGTTCATAACTTGGCATAAAGTGCGATAGTCTGCATTCAAGTCAATTGTCTTGAGGTCCATTATCTTACGAAGATCCCACAGCTTCAGACTCAAAGGCAGGCCTTGTTTTTCAGCTATAGAACAAAGGTAGCCGTTGCCTGCGCCTAGATCCACATAGTGTAGCTTGGTTATGCTCCACCCAATTTCATATGCTTCAAACTCAAAAACAAGTTGAAACTCTCTGCTTATCAGTTTCACAACAGATTGATTCGTTGCCACTATCAGATAGTCAGAAGACGAACATAACGCACTGAGAGCTGAATCTGAATACAGTGGATCATTGGAGCCATAATTCGGATCCCGAATGGGGAGACACTCAAAAAACGGGAATTGCCGCCAGCTCGAAAGTGACATGTTGATTGCGCGCTACGCCGTCCTTCTAGAGAAGATTTGATGGTGGGTACAAGTAGTTACTTTTCTGTTGATTTTATTATTATTCTTGAAGAAAACTGTACCAAGACTATCTTTGACACCGCCACAAGCGCCACCAAAGAATATACTTGCACCGCCACACCCCACATTCATGAAACACTTCTGAGTCTCTTCTGAGAAGCAGATCTATATAAAGGAAATAGCAGAACTTGGGGATGATAGAGCCTTGTGAACTAGAATAAGTAAATCATCAATCACACAGTAGCTCTGTTGAAAATTCACATGCTCAACGAGAAATCAATAAGAAACCTGTACACGACATCGTCGGTGTACTCCGATACCGCAACCACTGATGAATCAAGCAGTTACACTCCAGCAACCGTAAATGTCTCGCAGCATTTTGTTAACCCATATGCAGAGTCACTCTGGTACCTTTCAAGAGGCAACAAGGGGGAGGAAATCAAAGAGCTCCAGATAATGAAGAAAACTCCCCGGCTGTCGCTTTTCAAACAGGAAATGAAGCAACTGCCAGGGCTTCCTCACTCTAGTCTCCAGACGGACCAAGCTAACAACCTGGAAGATTCTCCAGATGTCAGGCTTCTAAGCACAGTCAGAATGCTGGTGCAGTTTGAGCAAAAGTATGTTGAGGACTTGAGACTTTTAGAGCTGATCGCCGCCTCATTCGAAGAATACGTTGAGGAGCGCACTATACCTATACGCTTGACGGATATGACCAGACTGTTTGGGAACTACACCGTTCTCATCAGCCTCGCTGAGCTGTTTCTCAGTAACCTAACTGAGTGTGAAACAACAGAACAAAAGCTGTACTCTGTACTGATGGATCATCTCAACAGAATAACACAGGTATATCCTTCATACGTTTCTGCCAACTCCAAGAGAAAAGAAATATTGGATCTTATCGAGGCAGACGTAAGATTCAGTGACTGGTTGGAGCTAGCTAGTGATGTGATACACAGGCACAATTGGATGAGTTTGGACACGCTGCTCTGTCTTCCCGTTTCTCATTTGAAGATGATGGAAAATATCATAGGCAGATTAGAAGACAGCCAGGAATGCGTTTCGCGATTGGTGAGTCTGATCTCAATGTGCGACCAGAAAAGGTCTGATACCACAGATCCGACGTCACCATTTGTTCTGCTCGATATCCCAGAAAAGTGGAAGAACAAACACAGGCAGGAATGGAAGATGTCGCGGCTATCCGCAGAAGACCAGCAGTTGCTGTTTCTTCAATCTGAGTTCAAAGGTCTCACAACCCTTTACAAATGTTTTGTAAATCAAATAAGGGCTTTAATGTTTCAGCAGACCCAGTCTCTGGAAGACAACAACCGACTGGCGCTCTGTTTCCAGCAGTTCGATACGGGAATCAGCAACCATGTTCCCCCAACCCCGGATCTGACTCCCAGATCGCTCTTTTTCAAAGATTCCTTCATCAGATCGAGTTATCAGCTCTTTGTTGAGAAAACAATGTCGCAGAACAACACCATCAACAAACTGATCTCGCGGTTCGAGTACGATTTGAACCCGAAGCTTACTGATCTCAGCTCTCTGATGCGCAAAATGCAGATGAGCATCGACTCTCAACACAAAACCTTCAGCCGTCAGGATAAGGACGCTAAAATCAACAAACTTCTCATCATCTTCAATTTCAATAAAGAAGTGAAGCACTTCATTCTCCTAATGTTCCAAAGACTAGATATCTATCTAACTTCCTATGTGTCGGCCCTGAGAACAAGAAACGTCTCTACACAAGATATGTCAGCTGCCTCTATTGTGGAAGAGTTCAGAGATCTCCGATTGTCCCACAGACGACTTGCTTTAGAGAATGCGTCCAATATTGGCACTTTCGAGGCATCTCTCGCCCTCACAAAACTAATCAGAAGGCTGTATAGCTAAACTTTTGTTTCTTTACAGATTTCTTCTTGAAATCAAAGGAGTGGGGGTGGGCTAAAAAAAAGTTCCTTGTGACTACAGGTTATGTTGAAATGACAAGAAGATTATATAAAGCTACTAATATTAGCACACTATTTCACCACAATTATACTGGAGCTCAGATATTTATGGGTGGTGATAACTAACTGAAGTAGCATGAGCAATGGGTAAGTGATGAACTCATACCAGTCTCTGATTGATATACTGACATTTCAACAGTGATCGATATACATTGTCTCACTATCTGAAAACGGTCAATTGCGAGGCTTACTTAGACCTTTTCACACAAAATGGAATCACAGAAGACTTGTTTGCCCAGATGGATAGATACTCGTTGAAGGAGATAGGTGTGCGCAAAGTGGGGGATAGAATACGGCTCCAGATTCTCATACGGCAAATGAATGCTGAGAAACTAAGATCCAAGATTCCAACAGACGAGCTTGTCAGTACGATAACGAGCGCTTCTGCCACACTGAACCAGATCGACATGGGACTACACCAGTCACAGGCTCGTGTCGATTCCCAGATGACAGCTCCAAGCGAGTCTGTCACGGTGATTGCTCCGTCAGGATCCTTTACTTCCATTGATATAAGTAATTGCTTCAGTTCCTCGCTGATCAAGAAAAAAGCTCTCGCGAGCTTGGGAGTTCTCAGACCAGATGTAGAGAAATGGAACACCTACTATGTCAACCCAGATGGAAGCCTGCACTTGATGTTCGACACTGAGCTCACCGCTATCTGCCACTCTGCATCCAAGCCAGAGAAAAACAGAATAATACTATGTGAGCGCTCAGAACAGCCATCCGATAAATCTGTTGCCACTTCCCAGAAGATTATGAGCTCCTCTTCCCAAAATGAAGTGAACAGCGAAAACGTAATGAAGAACTTTCTAGGACAGAGGCCTCCTAGTCAACTGATTTCTCACAATCTGGGCGAATATTTCCCTGATACTGGAGCTACCCAGCTACGAGAGGTAATGAGAAACTCAGTTCGGCTTTCTCTACATAGCAGCAAGCTGGCTCACCAACGTCACGTTGATCTTTCCCGCCACTCTAGGGTGCGTGAATCATTCTCTTCATATGCCACGAGGCCCTTATCTTCAATATCGGCTTTTAGTATTGGAGTAGGGATACCTGCGACTGCTAAACAGACTGTGGGAGATGTTTTGCTGAATCAAACAAACTCTGTGGGTACGATACTTGAAGATTTTGCAAGCGAAGAGGAACCGCAACCAAGAGATACAATAAATGAGGTCTCAGAAACATTGAAGGATTCGATTCCAGGCGAGGCATTAGCCTCTAGGCTCTCTGTTGCCTATTCTAGAAAAAGCGATAATCGTGCCTCCTCTGTTATTGAACTTTTTGATGAAGATGATGATGAGGAATTTTCTGACTTTTCGGAACTGATGATTGACAGACTTCAGCTAGGAAGCAGCGAGGGACCCACAGTGTGGCACAAGGGTACCAAAATTGGCCAGGGATCTTTTGGAACTGTCTATCTAGGACTAAATGGTCTCACTGGTGAGCTTATGGCTATCAAACAAATCGGATTACCCTCATCATCTTCAAACAGCTCTAAGGTGACAATAATCAACTCTCTCAAACAGGAGTTGTCCCTTTTAAAGGTAATGAACCATGAGAATATAGTCAGATACCTGGGGTCTTCTGCTGACAATGAAAGTTTATATATATTCCTGGAGTACATTCCTGGAGGTTCAGTGAGTTCAATGCTGAGCACTTACGGGCCTTTCGAAGAGCCCCTAGTGAGAAATTTCGTGACACAGGTACTGGTTGGATTGAAGTATTTGCATAACCAGGGAATCATTCACAGAGATATAAAAGGAGCGAATATCCTGATTGACATTGACGGTACTGTCAAAATTAGTGACTTCGGAATATCAAAAAAGATTGGTGTCGGAGATGAAGCCGCTGTGACTACAGTAGATGGCTCGGATAAGGAGTATAAACGGTTTTCGTTCCAAGGGTCTGTTTACTGGATGGCTCCCGAGGTGGTGAAGCAAGTGGCATATACTGATAAAGCGGATATATGGTCTGTTGGGTGTTTGGTGGTGGAAATGCTGACTGGAAGACACCCCTATGTTGGTTTTTCTCAGATGCAGGCGATCTTCAAGATTGGCACGCTAACAGTTCCAACAACTCCGACAAATACTACCATTGAATGTAAAGAGTTCCTTTCTCTGACTTTCGAAACGGACTATGAGCACCGAAGTGGTGCCTCCGAGCTACTGAAACACCCTTTTTTAACACCATTGATTTCTACCAATCTTTAACGCTCTAAGATCGGATTTTATATGTCTTAGTCAGTCGTAAATCTATACTTGCGGTCTCTCATTTTGATCCTCGGGATTATCCAATGTGAGAGTGCTGTGATATTTATTACTTATGATAGCGTTCATAAGGGTACTGCTGCCCCCAAAGACAAAATTGTATCCCAGAGACTCGTATCTTCTTTTGTTTCTTTCTCGTGTACTTCTATCGCAATCTATGAAACTGCCTCTTCTTAAAGGGGTGGATTCGGATTGACCGATTCCATATTCTGGAGCGTCCAATCCACCAGCCAAAAGCTCCATTCGGGGAAAGGTTCTTCCAAGAAGTAGTTCTGGTGTCGATTTTGATGTTTGAAGGGCTCCTATTCTACTTGCTGAGACCCCTGTGTTACCATCGTTTAGTTCCGCAAATGGTGTCTCACAGGATATCAGAGACTCCGTATCATCAATATTGGTGATCTCCAAGCGGTAACTGTGGGAAGAAGCACCTGAAGAAACAGGTTCGGATGAGCCGTTGGCTTGAACGCCACTAAAAGGTAGAAAGCCGTCATTTAGAGTAGCGCCAAGAGGGGTATCGCTCTGTTTCGGAGCATCCGAATCAGTATATAGAGTATGTCTTTGTGGTTCAGAGCTCACGACAGAGTCTTTTTGATGATCAGACGTGACTGTTCCCCCACAGATCAGAAATACCCCAGAGAATGTTAGCAAAGATCCGAAAATGAAGAGAGTCATCTCCAGGGAGGTCTTATTGGCAAAGTCGTCAAATACAATGATCGAGCACAGAAGCACAGCGGTGGTGAAGAAAACAAAATGAACTGGAACAACTGTTGTAGCATTTGCAATCCTGAGGCACTGATTCAAATGACCTATTTGAACAGTGGAGGTGAAGATGATAACAAAAAGGAGAATATATGCTCTATAATTCAGAAGGACTGAAGCGAACGGGGCAAACTCAATAAAAGTAGATAGCAGTTTTGTGGATATAGCGGTATAAGTACCGAACAATGCTACCAGGAGCAGGTTGCACAAAATAAAATGGATGCTTTTGGTATGCCCCTGAAGATTCATCTTTCTCAAGTAAATTGTGAGAGGCAAAATAATGAATGATGTCGCAACAAAATAGCCAACGGACCTTTTTGAGAGAATGACAGAATCGATGTATTTTAGCGGATGCTTTGGAGGCTCTGAAGCCGAATCTGAGTTGATGGAGCAGAATATCATTAGAACTACTCCAAAGGCGCATATAAACGACCCGTAAAGATCCCTTCGCCTGATCTTTTCATGGAAAAGAACAGGTGCGACAAATGTGGAGTTTGATATAATAGTAACAACCCCCAGAGGAGCTACAATACTAACTGGGCTCAAACCGTAGCTGACGAAGTTACCAACCTCCCCTAGACACATAAGGACAAACCCCAACTGCCACTTCAAACTCCGGAAGTATTGTTGGTGATCCGCCAAATCAATGTCATGATGTGCCTGTTTTTGTATGTTTATTGAGATGGATATCAGGAGGTTACCAGTGATTGATATAATAATGCCAAGCACAGAATAACTGATCCGAATAAAAATCTTCATTTGAACCAATAGAATTGTCGGTCTTGGCTGAAGTTCAGTAGACCATCAGAGTGCTGGTTATAACCGTTAGTCTCCGAAGCTCCTTATTTGTCAATCTGTTGCCTGAATACAAGCTGAAAGTATCCAATACTGCACTTCAAAGTCGATATGAGAGATTTAGTAGAAATAATTATAGAATTGAAAAAAACCCCATGCCCTCTTTTTTTGAGTAAAAGCGCAGTGTTGTAAAAAGTAAATATTTGTCTCTTTGTTTCATTGCAGTCTTTGATTAATTATCAGAGGCTTTAGAGAATTGAGCACATAGTTAGCACGTGAAAAAGACCACACAGCCCGGTAATACACCGGTGTAGTATACGCTATACACTGCGATATACTTGTGCTGTGAAAGCGATTCACCATAACCATCACCTTAGACAGTTTTACTGTTCTCTAATATTCAGTTCCTCTCAGGAATCTTTTTACCTATCTGTGGAAAGATCCCACAAACTTTATACAGTCATGTCCGAACCACTTTCAAGTCCCTTCAGTAAAGCAGAAAGAAAATCGAGGGGCCAGACTTTACTTGATGAAGAGAAAAGCAAGGGACTAGATAATGATACCAGGAAGGAAAGTGAGAGCGTTTCAAGAAGCAGCTCTAGAGGTAGAGTGATTAGCCGATTGTTCTCAAGGGGTGTAAGAGGATACATTCCATCGCGATCTTTATCTCCTTGTGAAGTGAGCTCGGAGTATGGTGATCTGAATGTTTCACAGGATGATACCCAAAACGAACTGATTGTTGCTACAGCTCAGAACCCAGCTTCTCTTTTGGAATTGGATCTTGACTGCAACATAAGATTCATAGGTAAGAGCTGGGAATCAATAGTGGGAACCAGAATAAGCAAGTTGATTGATCGACCCATAAGCAGCATAATCATAGGAGAAGAGACAGACAAGCAGGTGTTCAATAAAGCCACAAGCATCATGATGCTCGATGACGAGAGTTATCGAGTTAAGTTTCTTGTAGCGACAAACCTGCGAGGCATAAATGCTAGCAAACTTGACCAGGATAAGGAGGAAAGCACTGTGAAGTTAGAGGATAGCAGAACTGACCTTTTGGCAGACGCCGGAGGAAAGAGCGATAAAGATACACTGGAAGGAGCGAGAAGTGATGACCGAGACAATGATTCTGTTAGTCTGCATTCTTCAACGTCGACAATTTCCACAGATGGTGATTATATTGAATTAGAGGCCCAGGGAATTTTAATTCATGACCAGGTAACAAGAAAACCGACCCACTCCATGTGGATTGTGAAACCCTGGATTCCTTTGAAAGATATGAAGTTAGAATTTCCTGAAGTTCTTATGATGCAGCTGGGTTTTGGAATCAACCTGCTGGAATCTTATCTTCTACATCTTGCTGAACTGGGTATCACTGAGGAGGACCAACTTCCCTTACCGCAACAGGAACTGTGTCGAATATGCGAGCAAAAAGTCCCTAACTGGTGGCTTGAAAAGCATTCCGAGCTATGTTTGGTTGAACACAAGGCTGAGGACACCGTGCAATTAAAACAGGAGGATTTAAACGAGCAGCGTGCCCTAGTTCAAGATATTCTGGATACGCTGACCAGACGTCAATCTCAACAGCTGTCGAAAGGAAATTCACCTTTACTTTCATCGCCGGCCAGTGCGCCACTGTTCAGCTCGTCCTCTTCATCTTCCTCGTCATCTTCTTTATCCACTACAAGTTCCTCAACTGGTTTCTCTGTGTGTGATTATAAGGGCTTGCCTATACCTTTGTCATCAGGAACGACTGATCCCTCCACCTTGAAGCGCAGAAAAAGTGTAGGTTCTATTCTCCCTACTAAAAGATTCCCGTTCAGAAACCTAGATGTTCTTTTACAGTACTGTGATGAAGCCTTGAGAGTCAATCCAGGTGAAATCAGAACTGATGAAAAAAATGCAAGTGATGAGTATACCATTTCTTACTCCCCTGACTCACATAAAGCCCTAAAAAATCTCGAGTTGATGGAGATACCAGAGTCAAGTGATCCTGCTATAAAGCGTTTAACAGAAGATACAGAGCTTCTGGCTAAAGCAAAGATTGACTCAATTGATAGATATGCTCATGTTCTTCAGTACGTTGATAAGATTACAAAGGAAACTGATGGCATGGTACTTCTCACAGTAAAGGAAACTATCAATAAGATCAAGGACCAGTCATTTTACTTTTCTGATTCAGTGGAAGATCACCGTGACTCTTATGAAGCTGTTGATAACTCACTGACTATTCAATCCCCAAAACCTTCGAATAGAACAAACAGTCTTATATTTGACCAAGCCTACAGAGAGCTACAACCATCAACCAACTCGTCCATCGCTGGTCCCATACACAAGGGCTCTCCGCTTGGCGTGGGCACCGAGACCTCAACTTCTAGATCAGACACACCCAAAAGTGGAACAGGATCTGATGCAAGGTCGACTCCTCTCATTAATGTTTTGGGTGAAGAGATATCTCGGAATAACTCCATTTCTCCGACTTGCATCAACTCCCCTAAGAGGCCTGCATCACCAGCATCCGGTGCGGTTCTGAGTTCCATTCAAAGAAATTCGAGATCAGGAAATCGACTTTCTACCGTGAATTCTGGCTCTGGTGCTAATACTCCGATTTCGTCTCCTCTCTTCTTGTCGTCGGATGTACCTTCTTCATCATCGTCGGGAATGGATCGAGCTCAACTATCACCACTTCTTGTTCCACAGGCATTGAAGCAGAATCTTCCCTCGATAAAGGATTATGAAGTCATAAAGCCTATCAGCAAAGGTGCGTTTGGATCAGTGTTTTTGGCGAAACGAAAGCTGACCGGGGAATATTTTGCTATCAAAGTTTTGAAGAAATCTGATATGATATCTAAGAATCAAGTAACAAATGTGAAAGCTGAACGTGCTATTATGATGGCACAAGCGAATTCACCATACGTTGTACAACTGGTGGCCACTTTTCAAAGCACCAATTACCTCTACATTGTCATGGAATATTTGAACGGAGGAGATCTCGCTGCCTTACTGAAAAATATGAGCTATTTGCCTGATGTTTGGGCCAGACGGTATATTGCAGAGGTCATAGTAGGTGTTGAGGACTTACACTCTAGAGGGATTGTGCACAGAGATTTAAAACCAGACAATTTGTTGATCGATCATAATGGCCATATCAAGCTGACAGATTTTGGCTTGAGCCGAATGGGTCTAGTGAGAAGACAGAACTTGTCAACGTTATCGTCTGGTCCTATTGAAGACCCTTTTGCAAATGTTCAGGCTACGTCTTTGGTTGCCAGTGGTGGTAAGGCTTTTGGCTCAGGTGCTGGTAGACGGTCAATGGTTATTCCACCTTTCTCTCTGAGCCCTTCTTCTCCATTAGTCGGGTCGGGAAGTGTATCAGCTTCCATTCTCGATGAGCTTGAGATATCTACCCCTGATCATCCACAATATTCGCGCAACGGCATGCCTTCGGCTACGAGCAGTGAGGGTAGCTCTCCACTTCTACGGCCAACCACCAGACGTTCTTCATTGCTGTCTTCTTTTTTGATCAGTAAGGAAGATCCACAGGAACAAGCTGAAATAACGAATTTTGCATTATTTGACCCTAAGACTTCTACAGAAACCCGGAAGTTTGTTGGTACACCTGATTATTTGGCCCCGGAAACAGTGGCTGGTTTGGGTCAAGATGAGACTAGTGATTGGTGGTCCATTGGATGCATTTTGTTTGAGTTTCTCTTTGGGTATCCGCCATTTACAGGGTCTACACCAAAAGAGGTTTTTGAGAACATTCTACATGGGGAGATACAATGGCCCGATCTACCCGCAGAGAAATTCAAGGAGTTTTGCTCACCTACTGTCAAAGATTTAATCAGTAGATTGCTTGTGAAGGACCCTACAAAAAGATTGGGTATAGGTGGCTCGCACGAGATAATGAGCCATCCGTACTTCAATGGTATAAAATGGGACGTGCTCTTCGATGAGGATGCTTCCTTTGTTCCTGATTCTGCAGATCCTGAATCCACTGACTATTTTGATGATCGTGGAGCCCAGATGAGTGTTTTTCCAAGAGATGAGGAAGACCAAGAGCAAGAAGATGCCGGCGACGCTCATGGTGGACCTGGCACTTCGCTTGCTTTTACAGACGATCTGGAGGATGAGACAGTCACAGGTTCGGGTGGCTTTGTAGACCAGACGCCTAGATCGTCTAATGGGAGCGCAAACATAAGATCCAATTCAAGCTCCTCATCAACCACACTGGACTCTCCCAGACCAAGCTTTTCAAAACCAGCCAATCTTTCTATTCCCTCTGTCAAAAGAGAAAGAAGGGGATCGCGGCTGAACGATAATGGTGTTTCAGAGTTTGGCTCCTTCCAGTTCAGGAACCTGGCCGTTCTGGAAAAGCAAAATAAGGATGTCATCAACCGGCTTAGGAACGAGCATATCGAACATCGAAATAGTATATCCTCTATTTCTTCTGAAGGAGGTTATTTTGCTTCGACTCCTGGTTCCTCGGTACTTAACTCAAATTCAGGAAGCTCGATCTCAGCTACAGGCACCTCATATGGATCGACTCCAACCACCCCTATAGCTGGTAATGTACCGCTGGCTACCAGATCCCGAGGGCTTTCAATCACAAATGCACAACTGGCGACGCCTTTCAAAAGATCTTCATCTCCGGCCATTCAAAACAGAGAACAGTCTCAGAATTCAAAGTCGCCAAACTTACCATTTGCTTTATCTCCAATTTTGAGGAATGCTTCATTGGCAAGTGACGTTCAAGAGGACTCGCCTGCTTTTCACCAGCAATTACTTCAACAGCAAGCCCAAGCTCTTCAGAGTGTCAGACATGGCTCTCCACTTCCTCGAAACATCAAAAAGCGAGGTTCAGGTGTAGAACCTGCAGGATCAACAGCGTTGAGGTTGTTATCGAAGTCTCTGACGAGAACGATGAGTGATTTCTCGGCCTCGTCTTCCGATACCGATGAGCGACCAGCTTTAACCAGAGTGAGAATTGATAGGCCCTCCAGAACAATTGCAAGAGGGTCCTCGTCATCTACTGCAAATGAGGCTGCAGATGCTATCAAGAAGATGGTGATTGACTATTTTGATGTATTACTTTGTGAGCCAATTCCCATTCATCGGTACTCGATCGAGAAGCATCTAAATGAGCTGAAGTGTGACGTTGTTGCGGTTTCATCAGGGTCGGAGTTAATAAAGCGATGCACTGGGGACATAAAATTTGACTTAATCATCACCTCTACGGAATTGCACAAATTGGATTGTGTGGATCTGATTAAGCTGATCAGGCACACATCAACGGTCAACTCCGACACCTACATTGTCGCCCTTACTTCGTTTTACCAAGATTCTCAGAACAGTGGTGTTTTTGATAATATTATCGAATACCCAATCACTTTAGGGAAGCTGAGAAGAGTTCTTCGTGATTTCCGCAGTTCAAAGCGACAACAGGAGGAGGCAATTGTAACAGACACAGAGTGAAACAAATTTAGGATATACAGGGGATAATCGGATCTAGAGCTTACAAGGCGATGCGAACGAGAATTGCTATGCTTAGAACGAAGAACAGCGGCAAAGTTCGCAATAGGATTATGAGTGTTTTCTCATATTTGAACGATTTGGTCTCGAACCGGTCTAGTACATCTGAAAGTGATACTGTCAATGCTGAAAAGGAGAATTGCTGCGAAACTCTTTCTTTACATCTCTGAGCTGCCATTTCCAGAGTACTTGGACTCAAACTTTTCACAAATGTCATTGTATCGCACCATTGGTCATCATTCGCAGCAACAGTGAATCCTGTGAAGGGAGAATCGATATGAGCAAAATTTTCAATTGTCTCTAGGGGTCCTCCAGTGTTGTCTGCAAGAACCAACTTACCAAAGTTCATGGCTTCTACTGGTACTATCCCAAAGTGCTCGTAAGACGGAGTGTATAGGACAAGGTCGCATTTGAAAAGAAGAGCATTTTTGATGTCAGTCCCAACCGAAGGAAGAAAATATACGTGTATGCTTTTGGGAGAGATGAGCAGACGGCCCCTGATAGTGAGAGGTGTCAGATTTAGCTTTTGACAGAGCTCTTCGAGCTGTGTTAGATAACTGACATTCTCAGGGACTCGGGGGTCGTATCCCCCTGCAACAACCAGTTTCTGGCAAGAATTGGCAGGGTTTCTTTGTAGGTATTTTGCATAGGACTTTATTGCCAACTCTATATTTTTCTTTCTTTCAAATCTGTTGATTGAGAGAAAGAAAGAAGAGCCATTAAAGAAGGAGTCTATTTCATCAAGCAACGGTGATGGAGGGGGTACTAAGGGAGAAACACATGGATATATGACACTGAGATCCTCAAGGTTTAAACTAGGAAATGCGTGGTTAACAACTGACTTGGTAAAAGTAGAATTGACCACTATTTTGTCAGAACGCCCTGTGGAGAGCTCTTCGATAGTGTCAAATGTGTAACGATAGATCCTTCTAATAAGACTGGAATGTGAGGCCAATAACTTGTCGGGGAAATGGCAGTAGAACAGTACTTTTGCGTGCTTGGCCTTGAACATGTGAATCAGAGGGATGCAATAGGGAAGCTGATCCAGGATTATAATGTCGTAGGAGAGCAAATCCTGAGAGAAAATGAGTCGAAGACTCAAATATAGTTGTCTCAGGAAGGCAAATACAATGGAGAAGCGGCCCAGAAACGATGTAGGGAGAAAGTCACCATACACTGAGACACTGAGCTCGTTTCTGGCGACCTCTTCAAAGCAATGGCTCTTATCGCAATGAGACGTGTATATTTCGACATTGGTTCCTTTAACCGACTGTAACGCAAGGGCAGCGTCCACCACAAGCCTTTCTGCTCCTCCAATGCCAAGATCCGGATGAATGAAAGCAACTCTGCGTAGAATTTCGGGCGGCATTGTCTATCAGTGAGTCTTTCATGCTATTTTAGGCGGTTGTAGTGAAGACATTAGATAATAAAAATGTTTAGCTTTAGCGTTTCTAGTAATCGAAGATCACCCTGTGAGAGAATAGTTCTGCGTCGATCGACGCGACGCCTATGTTAACCATAGAAAAGGCGGTGGGGGGGGTAAAACTTTATTAAACAGTTGTACAAAGACCAGTGTGATTCGAACGGCAGTGATTCAGACGAGTCACAGATATGCTGGTTCCGCCCTATAACTTTGCGTTTGTTGAGGATGGGCTGTACAGGTGTGCGCGGCTAGACTCGATAAGTGTTTGGTTTCTAGAGACACTGAATCTCAAGTCGATTCTGTGGCTGGACGAGGAGAAACCAGGGCGTGCTATCAGCCAGTTTATCGAGGAGAAGGGCGTCAAGTTATATCATTTGAAGAACTCGAGCATACTTCCTGAGGAGGATGATATGGAGAATGTGAAGTTTCAGGATTGGATGATCCTCAAGCCGTCATTGATATCGAAGGTTTTCCAGGTTATTCTGGATTATAAGGACAACCACAACTGCCTGCTGGTGGACAAGAGCGAAGTGATTATAGGTATACTGAGAAACATTCAGCGGTGGAGTTATTCCAGCATAACGAGTGAGTACAGATTGTACTCTGGGACGAAAGCGAACTATGCTGTAGAGAGCTTTTTCGAGCTTATCACGATCGAGCTAATTCCCTACGAAGAGGTTCAACAGGTGTTTGGATCTGACGATGACGAGAAACAAGACGTTATATCAGAGATGGAAATAGCTGGATCGGGCACTTCGCGGGCCATTGAGATTGATTCGGCGCCGAATCAGGACGGAGTGACTGCCGAGACAAACTCTAAAGAGTGTAACGAGCCTCCGCAGGGGTCAATTGGATCGGTTCTGTCTGTTTCTGCGTCGCCGCAGATCCCCAAGAATCTGCTGAAGTACGTGGAGCAGAAAAAGCTGAAAAAGCGACACCGTGGTCACGAGAGACAGCAGTCTGAGCTAGATTACGGACCGAGACCGAACTACGAGGCACACCAGGCAGCAGAGCAAAATATTGGTGAACCAGCAAGCACCTCGGCCGCATCTATCATTGATTCTATGAAATCACCCTTTGTCAAAAAGGACTACTCTCTTTACCACCCAAATACGAACTTTTGGTTTGTCAACGATAAGAGCAGGCGAATCAACTCCACAATCAAAATAGTTCTTCCGATGGAGCAAAATCTGCCGTCGTGGTTCAAAGATCTGCGGCAGATGTGGGACCTGGAGTACTCGCAGCTGAATCTCTCATCGGTATAAGATAGATCAGTAGTTACCCGGGTTTGGAATTATGCGCAGAATGATTGCCTTATTGGGTATCGGGTGGGTGAGAAATTGAAAAAAAAACTTCGGGATTTTCTTCAGCATCCATATACATATATATTAGACCATAAACCGCAGTGGAGATTGAGTCGGAGAGAAATAGCAAAAGGCCTCTTAGCTGGAAAAGAGCATCATTATACTGTACAAAATGGTAAAGAAGGTACTACTTTTGGGATCTGGATTTGTGGCTAAGCCTACTGTGGACATCCTCAGTAAGCAACACGACGTTGAGTTGACGGTTGCTTGCAGAACTTTGGAAAAAGCCAAGGAGCTTGCTGGAAGTGTAGCCAAAGCAATCTCTCTCGATGCCTCCAACCAGAATGATCTCGACCAGGAGGTCACAAAGTACGATGTTGTGATTTCTCTGATCCCATACATATACCACGCGAATGTTGTTAGAGCGGCCATTGCATCCAAACACACCAACGTGGTGACCACATCGTATATTTCGCCTGCTCTCAGGGAGCTGGAACCGGCAATCAAGGAGGCCGGAATCGTGGTAATGAACGAGATTGGTCTGGACCCAGGTATCGATCACTTGTACGCTGTCAAGACCATTGACGAGGTCCACAAGGCGGGAGGTAAGATCAAATCGTTCCTATCGTACTGTGGAGGACTTCCTGCTCCAGAGGACTCGGATAATCCTCTAGGATATAAGTTCTCATGGTCTTCTAGAGGTGTCCTTCTTGCGTTGAGAAATCAGGCTTCTTACTGGAAAGATGGTAAGGTGGAGTCGATTTCGTCCGAGGATTTGATGGCTTCAGCCAAGCCGTACTTTATTTACCCTGGATATGCTCTAGTGTGCTACCCAAACAGGGATTCCACCACTTACAAGCAGCTGTACGATATCCCAGAAGCTGAGACCGTGATCAGAGGTACTTTGAGATTCCAGGGATTCCCTGAGTTTGTCAAGGTTCTTGTTGACACGGGATTCTTGAAGGAGGACCCTGTCGAGATTTTCTCCAAGCCTGTTGCTTGGAAGGACGCTTTCTCGAGCTATATTGGCGCCAAATCATCGTCTGAAAAAGACATTGTGGCAAAGATTGACTCGCTAACCAAGTTCAAGGACGCTGCTGACAGAGAGAGGATTTTGGGCGGATTCAAGTGGCTAGGACTGTTCTCTGACACTCCAATTACTCCAAAAGGTAATCCTTTAGACACTCTATGTTCCACTTTAGAGAAGTTGATGCAGTATGAGGAGGGAGAAAGGGACCTGGTCATCTTGCAACACAAGTTCGGAATCGAGTGGGCTGACGGATCTACAGAAACTAGAACCTCCACCCTGGTGGACTACGGTGTTCCAGGCGGATACTCTTCTATGGCAAAGCTTGTTGGAGTTCCATGTGCTGTTGCCACTCTACAAGTTCTCAACGGCGAGTTGCAGGCTCCTGGACTCTATGCCCCTATGAGTCCTGAGATCAACGACCCGATTATGAAGACCTTGAAAGATGAGTACGGTATTTTCTTAGTTGAAAAGACTCTATAGGAATTGACTGTCTAACTATCTCAAACATTACGCAGCTGAGCGAAATTAAATAAAATCAAATAATTATAAATATCAGTATTTAAATTTCTTTGTGAATTATATTGAAACACAAGACCTCATCACAGCTGATCACCCAGAATATGTTCCGCAAGTTCAAAGACCTCTCGTCAGAAATTAAGACGTCAATCAAAAAGGAAGAGCGCGATGGCAAACACGAGGATGAAACAGTAGTTCATGTTGCTCTGCTGAAATATTACAAAGAACACAACCAGGGCTCTCCGGAGTGGCTGAAGGTTCCGGGGGAACACCACCGCGCAGACTTCGGAGCAGCAAGAAACTCGCTAGATAAGATGGGTGCCAAGATCAGCAACGTGAACGAATCCCTGAAAGACCAGGTGGAGACACGGCTTCCCAAGCTGACATCGCGGTTTGTTCCTTCGCAGCATTCGTCCGCCCACGCTACTACAGTGCCGCACAGTCATCGTCCCGGTGTGCCGCCTCTTTCGCCAGCTACAAAGTCTACTGCTTCGAGCCTGTCCTCGAGATTCACTGCTACGCTGTCTTCCGCTACGAGCCAACCGCACCGCGTTCTGACCACTGCGAAATCCAGTAACCATGTTCACAGCTCTACCACGCGACCTTCTCCTGCATTCCACCCTTCCTATCCTGCGGGTCGGAGCAGGTTCAATGTGAAGAAGAGCTGGGAATAGCTAGCAAGCAAGCAAGCAGGCAGGCAGGCAGCATTCCTCTGTGTGTGGTCCATTGACCGTCTCTATCTCTGGCCGTTGTCGCTCAAACCTGTCTGAGCCGGGTAACGGTAGTGCAACACCTAGCAACACAACAGAAGTTTTTGTTGTTGGACGAAGGGGTGCGTTCAAGATTAGTTTGAGGTTTAGATAGAAGAAGAAGAAGCAGAATATCACGCGTACACATCACATTGCAGCATGAGCCAGCCAGAGGAGAACTTGTCGAAAAAAGCCCTTCACAGGTATATGAAGTCGAAGAGCACAACTGCCCAGCCCGGCCAGGAGAACGAGCCAGTGGGTGGAGCTGATGCTGCGGCCTCTGCGTCGTCGAATCTGCTTGCTCATCTATCGAGCGATGTAGAGCTCTACCACAAACGTGTTCAGCTGAAAAAACACCTAGAAGAGCAGCTTAGTCACCCGGAGGTCAAGCAGGCCATTCAGACTAAGCCGACTAGGCAGTCTAGAGTCACCGACTCCTCCAAAGCTTCGACCAGTGTGGCTGGTGAGATCAGCCAAACAATAGAGCAAGAAACCGGAGCATTGAAGCCCAAGTCACGCATATGGACCAAGGCTGAGGACGAGGCTATCGTGTATTATAAGGAAGAGTTGAGCTTTTCGTGGAAAGACATCGAAAGGGCTCTTCATCATAGACATTCCTGGCAGGCGATACAGATGCGTTACCTGCGAAACCATAAGTCTAGAAAGGAGAAGTGGTCGCGGTTCATGGAGGTTCGGCTGATCAACGCTATCCGCAAGGACTGGGAAAACCGTTGGAAGCGGATAAGTAAGGAGTTGGGGAACGATTTGACTGTGGAGCGTTGCGTATTGAAGAATATTGAGCTATGCAAAAAACTCGACGACTCCGCGTTCTCCCGGGTGTTCTCTAATAAGGAGATTGCGTCAGGTTACCAACACCCCAATCACGACATAAAGGACGAGGAGAGCCACCGTAAGCTGATGCTAGTTTACATGGGGCTCGACTCAATCAGCTACGAGAGCGACGAAGGTGAAGAAGACACAAGCGCGGGGGACGCAGGAATTGGGGAAAATGGAGAGGAGGGATCCAATGCGGGAGATATCAGCAATATACCAGCCCCTGGCGTGGGAAGTAACTCCGACCAGCGAAAACAGCCTGAGCTGAGCTGACATAAGCAACCTCTTTCGTGATGGTGAATTTATGCACCTATCAAGCGACTATCCCCGAAGTGTACATCAGATAGTTTTCTTAAATAATATTTTTCCGGAAGTAGGATTCGGATTAACTCCGAGGTATGCAGGAGGCAGATCTCAGATCGGGGGTCCCTGAGCCTTCCGCTGAGTTCACTCAATTCTCTTCTGGTTGTCCAATGTTGTTGGACATTCCATCTGTTAGCAACCTCCCCTTCTTGTTGAGTTGGGTTTCTGCCTCCACAAGAGTGTGCCAGATTTGTCTTTTTTCAGCCAATAATCCCTCACTTTCGCTGTTGTCCTCCACATTGATACTCAGTTTCAGCGCTAGTGGTACTGCAGAGTCCACGATCTCAGTTGCCTCTTTCAGAAGCCCAAGTAATAGGTACGTCCGGGCCAAATTGACATAGGTCACAATATCGTGGTTTTCCACTTTGGTGGAAGCATGTAGAAAAGTTTTGATTCTGGCAATTAGTTGACCCATAAGTGTATACCAGTCTGTTCCAGAAGGTAGCTGGCTCGCCACGTATAGATTTGCGAGACCCAGTAAAATGAGCGACAAAACAAGCCCTGGGTTCAGCCGACGCAGCTTGATAGTGGAGTTGGCGAGGACCTGTCTACGCGAGAGAATCGTTCGCGATACTTTATCGAAATATGCCTCAAGCATACGGGAAGCGAGGGCTGTTGGGATCTGCAATTCGGCCAGCAGATCAGATATATGTAGCAGGGCTGCGTACTTAGGAGACTCTCCGGAAATATCGAATACAGCATCAGAGCCCGTCATCACAATCAACGGCGTCTCGGGATCGCCGGTTACGCTTCTTTGTTTCTTTGTGGGCTTTCTGCGAATGATGATTTTGGGATAGTTAGAACTAGCCCGGCCGCGCTTTCTCTCTGTTCGCAAATATGTACAGGGCGAATTTGTTCGCTGACACTGGAAGCATCGGGGCTGTTCACCAGAGCATTTTGTTCTCTTTTGATTACACAAATCACAAGCTTTTCGAGTTCTTTTATTTTTCACTTTTTGTTCATATTGGAAGGTGGGCCCTTGTTGCTGCTGAGACGGCATTGATGGCACAGAGGCAGACCTCACAGTGTGGGCAGGACCTGAGAGGGGAATTCCTGTTTTTGCTGCTAAATCGAGCTGGGGAAGAGAGTGCGATTTGAGTGTGGGGAGGCCAGGAGAATAGGAAACAAACTGGGGGTACTCTGCGTTTGTTGGCAGTGATCTATAATTGATCATTGGGGGAAGTAGAGTGGATATCGAAGGAAGCGGAGGAGGATATGAAGGTGAAAATTGACGCTGCTGTTGCAACTGCTGATGCGGATGCTGAGGCTGATGCTGAACCAGGGCTGGTTCAAGAAAAGGAAGCGACGACGAGGAGGAGGGTTGCTGGTAGTGGGGCAAATAATGTGTCTGGGAATGGCTCGGCACAGAGTGGGAATGCATGGGCGGTGGTGGGAGAACAGAGTACTGTGATGGAGCTGGAATATAGAGAGGTTGTTGTGAACTGTGTGTTGGGTGGGGGTCGGGAGTGTTGGGGGGTTTCGTGTGCCTCATTGAAGTGGGGGAGGAGAATGGGAGGAAGGGGGAGGAAGAGAGGGGAATGGACAGGCCTGAATTGAGCGGATCCTGTGAGCGAAGAGGTTGATGTAGAGGAAGAAGAGAAGAAAGGGAGATTTGTTGGGTTAAAAAAAAGCACAAATCTACACACAGAAATATCATCAAGCAAAAAAAAACACACCTAAAATAGAGTATTTTTTTGCGAGCGTCGAGCGAAGTCTGCAAGAGTGCGCATATGCATCTGCGCGGGGTCCTATCAAGGGATTTCAGATATCGTCGTTAGAGTGGGGATGTAGAGGATGAGAAGCAATGAAAAATGTCACTTGGATTAAGTAGGGTGAGACACGTTTGGGTCGTTGCGGTTGG
>JAKTQX010000002.1:0-46700 GCA_030559035.1 Ogataea wickerhamii
CAGAGGGGGGGGGGGGAGCTGAGGAACGAGCGGCGCATGTAACCTGGTAGACAGGCTCATGGACAGCCAAGACGGGGCGAACAACAATCCACATCGACCCCTGAGGCAGCTCATGTGATGAACAATACACAAAAGTTACCAGCGGACATTACACAATGCGACTATTTTTCTATGTAATACTTTCCGGGGAGAAATTTTAACACCGTGTAACGTTTGCAGTGTGGAAAAACGCGTGTGCATGTACCAGGGCTTCTGCGGCAGAACAACAGGAAGCCGGTTTTTCAAGCGCGTAACTCCGAACGCAAGAAGAAACAACGTTGATGCCGTCAGGGATATCGTGGGCACGGTGGAGTTAAGCTAATTGCCGATTCCACAGCTAGTACCATGGCAGAAATCGGATTGATTGCGTGCATCTCTGCTGACAGGCTGCAGGCTGACAGTGCGGCTCTGGTGTCCTGCAGTCGAAGGCTCTCGTTAACTGTAGCCATCTCCGAAAGGTGCATGAGCACCGGGCGCAAGCCGAGGAGCAGGGAGGAGGACGAGGAGGATGACAACGATACCGTGCCCGGAACACACTGTTTTGGTGGAGAGGACTTGGCGGAGAATAACGGTACAGCAATTGTATCCCAATGCGGCCCGCGGATCGAAAGCCTGCAGCAGGCAGCGTCGATTCCATCTCGGGGTATCTTGTTGTCGTATTTTTCCGAGGACCTGGTTCGAGGTGTACATATGTGGAAATCACGTCCGGTCTCAGGGGTAACCTTGAGGACGTCGTGTGCAAGAGAATCCAAGATTCTGTATTTGGTCCCGCTTGTGCACGGGCATATTGGTTGCTGTTTGAAATGACGTTTGGAAGAAAAATAGAAGTTGGACCCTTACTGCAATATTTGGGCTCTCTTCCTGGTTTACTTACACTGGAAGGCTGGGACAAATAAGACAGAAATGTCGGGGCGTACAGGGTTCGAGGAAGTGGAGAACTCGAGTTTCGAAAACAGAGCCAAGTCTGGTGGCCAGGAGGAGGCTGAGCAATTCAGACAGGCAAAACAGAACTTGTCAGATGAGGAAGGTGTCAATGAACACTTGGGATCGCTGGAGTCCGGAACTGTAGACCCCGAAACTGTACCTGCAGATGATGACGCACTTTCTTTTCGCCATGTGGATCTTGACTCGGAAGAAGAGGAGGATTTCGATGCGTTTGTCATGAAATATGGGGAGGTTAAAGTGAAGTATATCAAAAAGCCCAAAACCAGAACTTGGTTCATCAACAAACCTTATGCCCTGAACTTTTTTTACAATGGCACACTTTACAGAACGAAGGGTGAGCGCGGTGAGAGTGGAAAAATCGAGCTGTTTCTGGACCTGATATACGTGGGAATTGTTTCGAAGCTGGCTTCCAGTGCCACCGAGGAAGCCACCGGGCTCTCGCTGCTCAAGTATGTGCTGCTGTTCATGCCTATCTGGCAAGTATGGTCTGACATTAAAGACTTCAATAATTACTACTTCAATGAGGACCTATCCCAGAAACTGTACATTTTATGGATTCTTGCGTTGCTAGTGGTGTACTGTAACGGTACAAACTTTCTTCTTGAGTCTCGTGCTGGAACAGCCTATGTTGTTGTTCCTTACATTCTATGTCGAATGTCGCTGAGCCTAAGTCTTATCTTGTACTCGTTCTACGTTCCCCAGCACAGACATCAGAATATTCTGTACGGGTCGCTGATCGTGGTCACCTGCTGCCTATGGATACCTGTTATTTTTGTGTCGACAAGAACCAAGATCGGTCTCTCGTTCATGAATTTGTTCTTAGAGATTGCTTGCTGGATCATATCTTACCACCCTTTCACCAAGAAGAAACTCAAGCTCAAATACGGCACCGCAGTCAATATCGAGCACGAGGTTGAGAGAATCGGTGCCTTTTACGTTATTGCCATTGGCGAATTTCTGTACACTATTGTTGCAACCAAGACTGAACACAATTTCGGATTCGGACTAGCTGACCATGTGGGCAGGGCTATTATGCTGCTGGTTATAGCATTTTGCCTGCTGTGGTTGTACTTCAACGGAGATGGCTCGGTGAAGGCCGTCCATGCCATCAGAAGAAGCGCAAACTCCGCATGGCTGTGGATGCTGTTGCATATGCCGCTCATCAGCTCACTGGTCTTAGCTGCTGATGCAGCGGGTGAAATGTGCTACGAAGAACACCTTGAGAATAAAGGACTCTCGTACTTTTTTACTGGAGGCCTGTGTGTTACTTTATTTTCTCTATTTGGAATAGCCATGCTCGACAAGTCTATTGATGATGAACCTACAGGAGTAGAGGGCTGTGTTAAGAGAAGACATTATGTCCCCAAACTGTGGCGTGTATTCTTTAGACTGCCAATCGGTGTCATTATTGTCTGTCTGAGCATTTCCGATCTTTCCATTACTAAGCTGTTTGCTACTGCTATGTGCCTGCTCCTTTCGCTTCTTGGATACGAGCTGGTGATGAGCTCCAACTGATGAGCCCTTAATATTTGTTATCGCTCTTTCATTAATCACTGAAAAAAAAAAGAGTGCTCTGTGTTTGATTCTTTTTCTTATCTACTACGTAAGTAAACATTTGAATCCTTTGTTGACGCTACTTCTTTCCAAGAGGGAATCAGCTCTTCAAAATGCCCCCTAAATTGCCTGGGCTCTACTACGATGAAGACAAGGGCAAGTACTTCAAGATAATGTCGGGTGCCAGCGCAGCGAGTGTTGGCTCGCCGGCAAGTAAGCTCTTCCAATACACCGACTCCGAGATAAAGAGACAGAGGAGAGAGGCAAGCAAACCGCAAAAACCACCAACAGACCCAACTTTTGCAGAGCTGGATATCAGCACTGTTATCCCCGATCAGAACAATCTGCTCCCATTACTTCTCAACTCCCAATCTCCCAACAGATCTCAGTGTGATTGGCTGAGGTCACATTATGATCCTCAGGACCAAGACTTTGGACTCATGAAAATAAAAACGCTGCTTCATAACCTGAAGCTACAGCACATCTGTCGAATCCAGAAACCAGCCAATAGCAGGCATACTATAGAGGATCTCCTCCCCGACACACTATTCTGGGTAGATAGAACCGACAACTGGGTTTTGATTGGCCTCGAAAACAGCGTTATAGTCTTCCCGAGATATTCCTTGAAGTTCTCGACTTATGGAAACATGCCGCGGGAGCACACACTTCAACCCTGGGGCCACCAAGCTTGGGAGAGGGTCAGCAACATCCAAATAGTCAATGAGAATCATCTTGCAGCTTTTTCTTGTTTCAACCTGTACGATGTATCCATTGACATGAATACCGAAGCAATCGAAAACAATCTCAATCTAAGCTATGGCGCTGATACTGTCTACTGTCACTGTGAAGACTTCTCCAATTTCGTCACAGTTCATAAACAAAATGACAACACCTTTTCTGTAAGATGGAGCTACCACAAGCCAAAATCATATAAAATGAACTCAGAGCCTACTACTATCGATATACTCACCACCCCGAATTCAGTTTTAGCGGTCGGAACACGAGACGGTACTTTACTGGTAGCCACAAGAGCAAGATTCGAAAAAAAAGAGGTGACTATGATCAAATTTGGTGCCAGCATATGTCAGGTTAAACTACTCAACATTAGCAGTCGGGTACTCGTTCTTGTGAGTGGATTGAAAAATATGGCGAAACTCTTCGAATACCGAGACGATTCGCTTGTGGAAGTTGTCAAATACAAAGGCTACCGAAACGAAATCAGATTACATGCGAACTTTACCTTTCACAAATCAAATAAGTTTTTTGTCATTGTGAACGCTTCTCTCAACACTCTCCTGATTTACTACATATTCCACCCTACACCTCTTCAACTTGCCGATGAGATCAAAACTACCATCTCGTGGACCTTCAAGCCCCAATTCTGTTTCTTGGATAATTCTCTGCTCGTTTGCGAAAACAATACAGTCAAGGTATATAACTGATCTTGAACTGCTGAACTAAATCACTAACAGTTCAGTTCTCAACATGGGCTGGTTGGTTAGTCATTGAAAAATTTTTTTTTCGAACCAAAATCTATTTAGCATCTTTCATCATCATGAGCCAATACATCTCACAACACTGGAAATATCGTGTATTGTGTAACGTTCGACATGGGACTCAGAAAAGCAGGAGTTTTAGGAGCAACGGGATCTGTAGGTCAGCGGTTCATTTTATTGCTGTCAAATCACCCAGAATTTGAATTATCTGTTCTAGGAGCGTCTTCTAGATCTGCAGGAAAGAAGTACGAAGATGCAGTAGTATGGAAACAAACCTCGCTTCTGCCAGAGACTGCAGCAGAACTGGTAGTATCTGAGTGCACTGCTGATGCGTTTAAAGACTGTGATATAGTGTTTTCCGGCTTGGATGCGGAATATGCAGGCCCAATAGAAAAGGAGTTTGTTGAGAGTGGTTTGGTAGTCGTTTCGAACGCAAAGAATTACAGAAGGGTGAAGGAAGTTCCTTTGATCGTGCCTATTACAAATTCAGAGCACTTGTCGGTCATTGAGCACAAGACAAGGGATGCCAAGGCCAAGGGAGAGAAACGTGGATACATCATTTGTATCTCCAACTGTTCTACCGCGGGGCTTGTGGCTCCTCTAAAGCCCCTTGTGGATAAGTTCGGTCCCATTGATCTACTAACTTCCACCACTCTACAGGCTATTTCAGGAGCGGGATTCTCTCCTGGATTCCCCGGTATAGATATCCTAGACAACATCGTTCCTTTCATTTCTGGTGAAGAGGAGAAGATTGAATGGGAGACTAAAAAGATCTTGGGACACCCGAACGCTACGGAGACAGAGATTGAGAACTTGAGCGACGAAGAGATAAAGGTTTCTGCACAGTGTAACCGTGTGGCTGTCAGCGATGGTCACACTGAGTGCATTTCATTCAAGTTCAAAAACAGGCCAGCTCCATCTGTGGAACAGGTCAAACAGTGTCTAAGAGACTATGTGTGCGAGGCCACCCGCCTGGGATGTCCCTCAGCTCCCAAACAGGCCATACACGTGTTGGAACAGGAAAACAGACCTCAACCAAGACTTGATAGGGAGAGAGACAACGGATACGGTGTTTCTGTTGGAAGAATCAGAGAAGATCCTGTTCTTGATTTCAAGATGGTTGTGCTATCACACAACACTGTTATTGGCGCTGCTGGCGCGGGAATTTTGATTGGCGAGCTGCTGGTGGCCAAGAATCTCATTTAGACTATGTATCATGACTGTTAATGTTAGTGCTTTTCAGAAAACTTGTGGGGGAGAGAGTGTGTGTCTGTGTATGTCAAGCAAAATGATAAGAGTGATGGAAGAAAATAAACCAAGATCTTTTCTATTGCATCGTCGGCGCGTCGATCGGCTTCAACATCTCGCGGTGGGGTGTTTCTGCCTATTTATTTAAAAGGGGGCAACATTTCTGCAGTCAAACAAAAGAAAAAGATTCTAGCCTATGTATAAAGAGGCACGTTATACTTAAGCTAGTCATAAATCCATTAGTTACGATTTAGAGTCACGAAGAACTCGAGAGCCAATAAGAGCAGACTTTGGGACTGTGGGTGCCCGAAATTGGGCTTTAAAATAAGGCACAGAGAAATAGACTTTTTAAGACGGGTTGCGCTGTCAAAGGATATCCTCTCTTGTTGAATTATGCCTTATACACCTCCAAGTAGAAACGTCAACAAAAGTGACAATCAAAGCCAGTATACCTCTTCCCAAGAGGCGTTTAAGGCCATTGTTTCCGGTGTCCATGATTCTAACTCCAGTGTCAGTTCAAAGAAGTTTTATCTGGGAAGTAACCACAACAGTGATGACAATATATCCACTACTACAGCTCCCCTTACTCTAGAGCAGCAAAAAAAAAGATACCCATTCACGGGTAACCGGGGAGCACTCTCATCTAACCTTGCCTGTATATCTTCACCGGATCTCCCGATCCGTGTACAATCATCGCTTGCACGTCCTCCACTTTCGGAAGATGATTTGAAGACCTTTACTTCAGAGTCTCCTCAGTCTTATTCATATGCGTTAATGGCTCCAAACTCCCTTGCGTTGCGGCTGAACGTACTCAAGAGATCGCTGGAAATATTGCTGGACCGACCAGAGTTGATCTCTTCTGTTAACAATGAAGCTAACAGAAGCTGCAGCAGTATTATTGGAAGTTTTAACTCTGACGAGGAGATGAAAACTTTTCTAGAGAGCCAGACAAGACGTGGCTCCACTGCACATGCTGTTGTTGATAATGTCATCAGAATGGAAAGAAAGACTTCATCATCTGCTTTATCCTCGGTGATCAACAGTGCTCAGCAATCAAGAGAGACATCACCCGTTATTACATCTGCATCGTTGGCAACCGGTCTGACCACTACAGAAGGCCCTAACGCAAACAAAAACCTGCCCTTGATCGGAAGTGATCTGAAACAGGACTTGCAAGAAATTATCAAGCTCTTAAATAACGGAATGAGCGCATCCGATCTGAGCTCCGATAATGCTAGCAAAGCACTCGACCTTCATAACCTATCCCTTTCGAATGCGAGGCAGATCTCCAAAAGTGCAGCGATAAGAATTAATCTACTTCATGCCCTTGCAACTCCTTTCATGGACAACTCAGGCACGACATCGTCCTCGCCATCTCCTATAGGAGGCTTACCCATCCTGAAGTCAACTCCTTCAACCATTGGTCTCATGTCTTTGGCTGATAAGATGGCTTCTGCTCCTGCAAGTAGGCAATTCCATGCTGCCTCAACAGGTAAGACATCATCCCCGAAAGCCTATTTCACTTGTGATCTAGAATCACCATGGAAACTGAAAAACGCAAATGATCTCGCTTGCCTTATGTTCGGGATTTCTCGGATATCTATACCTGCGCTAGCTCTAATGGATTTAATAGCTCCAAGATCCAGAGATTTGGTCTTGGATCGTCTATGCAAAAGAGAGGGTCTTGTATTCTCAGGAGAGATAATCGCCATTAAACGAAATAATATGGGAATAGCATGGACTTCTTTATGGGCAAAGCGCAAGGATGACTTCATAATTTTGATCTTTGAACAAGTGCCATGTGATGCAGTTGATATCATAATTGAGAAGGGACTTCACAAAGAAGATGCCGAGGCCTATGCTGTCAAGTCGTATGTTGAAAATAATACAACACTCTTCCGAGACAACAACAATCTGTCTGGTTGGAAGCTTAGCAGTTTTTTGCCTGTTATGGCGAAAGAAATCTCATCAAATGCAGTGTCTTCCGATCTCGCGCGACTTCCTGGAAACACAAGAGACTCGATCTTAATCAACAAGATGAGATACTACACATTGAAAGTTGGAAATGGGGTTTTTGCTCCTTGTGCTGTAACATCAGAGCCTTTAGAGTCAGATTTAAACAGCAATTCTCTTGTGCGACTTCATTTGCACTCGCTGCCTTATATTGCAGGTTCCTTTGTGGTGTCCTCGAAGACTAATGAGATCATAGCATTCAACAATGCAATAGCCAAAAATTTGTTCGGAAGTGCTGACATCAAGGACAAGACAATAGATACATTAATACCAAATTTCACAACTCTACTTCGTCTTGCGATTAGAGAGAATCCGCATCTAACTTTTGAAGAGGGGATGGTCTTGCCTGAGCACTATTTTAGGAAGCTTGATGCCTGGAGAATTGGATCATCAGATAAGGAAAGAGAGCTACTGTTTTTGAACTCCACAGGTATAGATGGTCTACATAGGGATGGGTCTTTGATAAAGGTTGACGTGCAAGTGCGAGTGATAGATCAGAGCTCGATGGTGTTATGGGTAACCTATTCTAGAGCAATTCCCTCATGCGGAGCTATTGCCACTGATTTCAGAATGGGAATCGCTCATAAGGACATTGATGACGGTGAGCATGATCCTCTTAGTGAAGACGATGTCATTGACCGTAGTGCTAATGAAGAAGCTGAGGAAGACCAAAACGGAGTGCCCTCTCAGTTGCGTTTACTTGAGGAAGCTGAAAGCGATCTTTGTTCTTGCGGAGGGTCATCTGATGGATTAAGCAGATCGAGCAGTTCCAACACCATTTCTGCGCATGCTAGCGGCTCGCATCTCAGCAGACGTGACAGCCTCAAGTCTCCTGGGCGGCGGGATAAAAGGAAAAGCACCAGTGTTACTGATTCAAGTATGTCATCATCAACGGGAAAGACTACTGTATCGTTCTCTAGTCCTGCTAGTACGTCGTCTACATCCTCGAGTAAAACTGTGGAATCTAGCACCACTCAAGACATGAGCCATGCCACGAAACAGATGGGTGACTTCAAGCTAGCAACCATATTGAGTGAGCACTCACTTTTAAAGAAGGAGAATGAGGAGATTAATCTCCTTAGAAAATCCTGTGAACATTACCCCAAAAAAGTTGGATTACAGAGAAGGGAGAAAAAGTTCAGTGATTTTTCAATCCTGAAAAACCTGGGACAGGGAGCTTATGGAAAAGTTGTCGTTGCAGAATACATTAAAGATACCGCGTACAAGGTGGTCATAAAAGCCATTGTCAAGGAAAGAATATTGGTAGATACATGGGTGCGGGATAGAAGTCTGGGAACAATTCCTAGCGAGATTCAAATCATGAACTACATTAATGCAGACCCGCATGCCAACATAATGCGAATTATAGATTTTTTTGAAGATGAGAAATGTTACTACCTAGAAACTCCGCAGCATGGAAATCCTCCTGCTGTAGATTTGTTCGACTTGATTGAAGTGAAGTCCGACATGACAGAACTAGAAAGCAGGTACATATTTTATCAAAGTTGCTCTGCAATGAGACATCTTCATTCTCATGGAGTGGTGCACCGAGATATCAAGGATGAGAATATCATAGTTGATAAAGACTATATTGTCAAAATCATTGATTTTGGATCGGCAGCGTATACAAAGAATGGTCCTTTCAGCGTTTTTGTTGGCACGATTGATTATGCTGCTCCTGAGGTGCTGAATGGAAAACCATATGAAGGAAAGCCTCAGGATGTATGGGCCATGGGTGTCCTGTTATACACTCTTGTTTTCAAGGAAAACCCGTTCTGCAATGTCGATGAGATTATGGACGGAGGACTCAAAATCCCTCGATTCCACGAGGTCAGTGAGACATGTATTGACTTGATACACACCATTTTAGTGAAGGATGTGAACTCCAGACCGACAATGGACACCATATTGAAGCATCCATGGTTGCACGGTTTCAGATGAGTCAGATCATCTGTGAGTTCAAACATCCAGTAGATAATCAACATTCATACCTATGGTTCGAAGCACAGCTAGCTGAGATCTAGCTGTTTCCACGCAACTTCGGTATATTTCCGATTGGCTATTGTAATCCAGTAACTGTCTTTTCAGGATCTCATTATAAGCAGAAAGTCTCTCATTAACCCAGCTGACAATGAATATTTTGTCTCTCGTTAACTTGAAGCATCTGTCGAATAACTGATACGTTCCTTTGATAAACGCAAAATATATCAGCGATACCTGAAGAATGTATCTTCTAACATCTCCTTCGAACTTCAAGCTGGTGATCATCTGGTCAAGCTGATCAGTTTTCGAACGTAAAAGAATGGTCCTTGCGGTGTCATCCATCTTCAACATCTGGAAAAGCTCAACCAGGTTGGCCATTTGTGTGCTGGAGGTTAGGCTACTTGAGAGTTCCCATGAAAGCATTCTTATTAGGTTTTTGGTCAGATTCTCAACTTTGAGGCGCTTCAGTTGCAGAAGCAGTTTGAGCTGGTCATCGGAGATTTCATCGAGAAGCTTCTCAATCTGGTCTCCGATTCTTTTGATGAAACCAATTGATTCTGTAAACCTGTGGTGTCCCAAGTAAATCTCAAGATTTATCAATCCTTCATCGATAGTTTTGATGCTAGCACCTTCGTCTTTGGATTTGCGATCGAGAGATATTGAGTTCCGGTTGGAGAGTTGCGATGCTAGGTCATGCAGTAACACAGAGTCACCGCTCAGTCGGCCCTGAGCAGCAGATATTCTGTTGAGAGACTTTCTAAGGTCCGTGTGTTTGGCCCTTTCTTTTTCCACGAGACTGGCGATCTCATCTTTCACCTCCCGGAACGCGTTGAAGATCTTGTTGTACTCGTTCGGGCTGTCGGTTTGGAATAGAAACACCAGCCCGTTCACCTTCAAAGACATTGTGTAATCTCCAGCTCGTGGCTTCTTAGAAGAAGAGACGCCTGACATGGTAATATCCCTGACAGGCCAGCACTGGGCAGCAACTGTTCTCTTTTTATCCCCATCTCGACGTCTCGTGGCGATTAAGACGTGGTCATTGAGGATAATGATGTGCGCCGGACGAATCGGCTTATAATTGATAGCGTTAAGCTCTCCCCACCGCTTGCTCTCAGCTACCACATGCCGCCCGGGAACCGCAGATATGAGTTTCTGGGCGCCTTCAACTTCCTTGAAAAGCGAGTTAAGGTTCGTCGCCCACTTTCTCTCCAAAAGTAACACACTCTTGCGGTTTACCCTCTGGGAGTCTGTAGTGTCGGAATTTGACTCCACTCGTTCTTGAGCTTCCTCAGCCTGCTGGGAAAATATCTCGTTCAACCTCGAGACCGAGGTTTTGAGCTCCTTCAATGTCTGCTGTGTGTCGCTGACTGCATTGCTTACGTCAAGAACATTTGTGAACGACTGAGCAATTGTTCGCTTGACATCTTCATCATTTGATTCGCTGAGGTCGCGAAGACTTTCCGCAAACTTGTCGATCCGGGCAGCATTCGCATCTTTGAGATAAGCTTTAACGTATTTCTTGGCGTCGTAGTTTTCGCTTGACAAGTCAGAAAGGATGGTTCCCAGATTGAGGTTCTGAGACGGCTGCAATTGCCCTCTAGCATCTGACGTCGGCTCCTGCTTCTTATTTGATGCATTGTTGACCAGCTCGGTGGCGCTTCTGGGAAGTTCAGGAACTCCAGCCAGTTGATTAGTGCCAAACACCGGCACCTGATTGTGGTTGAGTTTGACAGAGAACCTTCTGTTAACTCCCGAGTTGTCTATCTTGTGGGGTTGCTTTTTCTGATAAAGCTGCTTCTGGGACCGAGATCTCGGGTTATCGTTCGTCAACGATGACGAAACAGAATCATCATTGGATTCTGCGATTCCAGGAAAAGGGGTAGGCGATTTGACTGGCACGGTTCTCGCATGATTTGGCCCTTTTTTGGAATACCAGTTCGCACGACTTATTCGTCTGTCAAGATCTGCCATAGCTGTATTGAAGGTTCAAGAATTCCATCAACAGTCAGGTAATCCCAATTCCTTTTTAGAACAACTCTCTTGTGTGTATAGTATATTGTGTTTTTTTTTTTCTCTTTCGTTCCTTCCCCCTACTACATAATATGGTTCTGATAATATTATTTCTTTACCCCTAGTGACACAGAATCAGAATTGACAAGTACCGAGGGGATGATGGAGGCGGATAGGAGTTTGGGTTGCGGTTACGTAAGCAAGTACTAGGGGGGACGATCAACTTCTCTTTCAAAATCCCTTAGACTTGATCTCGTTCATTTGGAGAATGAGAGACCCATTGTTGAGAAGTGGAAGGATCTCATCGATTTTTTCTAGTTGCTTCTTGTCCAGTTTGGGATCAAGAATCAGCCTGTTGATGGTCTTGCTCAGAGCCTCCCGAGAAGCAGAAGAATGCTGCACCTGGGCAGACTCACTCTCGAGCCCCAGGGAGCCGATGTTCTGCTCTTGGAGAAGAGCGATGCTATTGCTTATCTGTTTGAGGTTATGTGACACGCTAGTGGAGTCTGGGGTGGACGAGAGGTCAGATTTCTGGCGCAGGTCTTGCAACACGTCGTTGATCTTGATGAGCTCGTAGTAGTTATTGTAGATGATGGACTTGACCTCTGCCTGGTTGGAGTGTAGCTGCTCGTTGATACTGTTTTCCGCCTCCAGAAGGGACACAAAGTTTGTTTCCGAGATGAACTTCTCAACGTTTTCGGGGGTGATGTCTGCTCTTGATACAGTCTGTGCTCTTTCGCGCTGCACGGCCTCTTCTACGACACCTTTTGATGTGAGCTCGCTGAGCTGCTGCCTCTGCGACTCTTGCAGCTTGTAGAAGTCTTTGAGTGCTTTTCTTCTTGCCTGGTTAGTCTGCAAGGGAATTGAGTCTGTGGAGGCCGATGAAGGACTAGAGACCTGTGCGGCCGCCTGCCCCTTTTTCGGCTGAGATTTCTTCTTGTAGGAGATACTTTCTGGGGCAGACGGAGCCACCAGAGCTGTAGGGGGATTTTCTATCGCTTTTTCCGACATGGTGGTGCAGAACTGCGAAGCCCTTCCAAAGTTCACAGTGCTCTTTACGGGAAGTATATAATAATAGTAAATACGCATCATCTTCTTTTCTCTTTTTTGTGTTAATCTGAAAATATTTTTTTTTAAGTACAACAGACAGTATATATGACCAATATACAACGACGCTTTGCACCCCACTCATACACCCAATGAGTGCGCTACAGGGACCCACAGCGACTACCACGCTGGAAATACCGGCATTCCAGGAGTGGCGGTTTGAGCTCAACGCTAGAGACAAGCTGAAGGTGAAGCTTGAAACAGGGACAGCAGAGATCTTTGGCACAGAGTTGTCGTCCAACATCGAGTACACATTTCAGGGGTCTCTAAAGTCCTGTATTTTCACGTTCAAAGGGTGCAAGATCACTTACTGGAACTGCGTGCCATCGTCGGAGTACATCAGCGAGGAGAGCAGCATGAATCAGTACCTGAATCTGCATCTTGCTCTGGAATATGAGCGAGCCAAAAGCAAAGCTCAGAGCAGACAGACAGGAGCACCGCTTTGCGGGCCCAGGGTGCTGGTAGCTGGATCGAAAGACTCGGGAAAGACGAGTCTCTGCAGGACCCTGGTTTCGTACGCGGAGAAAATGGACCACTCGCCGCTGCTTGTGAATGTGAATCCGCGGGACCCCGCGTTCGTGGCTCCGGGCAGTTTGAGTGCTACATCCATCTCAGACATGCTGAACGTGGAGAACATCAACCTGGGTGAGACAATCACTACAGGCCCATCTTTCTACCACCAGAAACAGCCGATAGTAAAAACGTTTGGACTTGAAAAGTTCACAGACAACCTGAAACTCTACAAGTTTTTGCTTGGAGAGCTGGGGGACGTGGTGAGGCGGCGTTTGGGTAATGACGCCAAGGTGAGCGAGTCTGGCATAGTGGTGGACACTCCAGCTATTGGTGCTGGGGACCACGAGCTGCTGCAGCATATGATAGAGGTGTTTGATGTGAATGTGTTGGTTGTTTTAGGAAGCGAAAGACTACTAGTTGAACTGAAAAAAACTATCAGCAAACCAGGACTGGAGCTGGTGAGAATCAACAAGTCGAGTGGGTGTGTTGACAAGGACGACAAATTCGACAGAGAGGTACAGCAGCGGGCTATCAAGGAGTACTTTTACGGGCTAGATAATTTGTCATTAAGTCCATACACTATAACGGTGAATTTGAAGGAGGTGATTTTCATGAGACCCAAAGAGATGGAGACGGTGAATATGTCGTTTCTGAGCGGCGACGCGGATGATGACGAGCAGGACCAGGCCGCACAGATGACGGTCAACTACGCGCGTCTGGCGGAAAGAATGACGACGCCCAGCTCAGACAACCTGTCGAACGCAGTGGTGGCTCTGGTTGATGACTCGAGCATCGAGCTCGGAGGGTATCTCAACAGCAGTGACAGCGATGAGCGGCTACTGAAAGCCACGCTGCAGAACAGCACCATCGGGTTCTGCTACGTTCTCAACTGCGACGATGCCAAGGGGAAGCTGCGACTGCTGGTTCCGTCTCCTGTGCAGCAGCTTCCGTCGCGGATCTTGCTGGTGACACAGTTCAGATACCACGAGTAGGGGCTATCTGAGCTCTTTGAGAGGGATAGTTTCTGCGGGGGCAGATTGTGGTGGTGTGGTGGTGTCCTCTGCTGCTGCGCTGGACTGGCCTAGCTCTGCGTCGACAAGCCCATCGAAAAACGTCTCGCGCAGCTCCTTCCATCTGGTGGTCCACGTACCCAAGCCAACCATAATAAAACAGCTGAATGTCTGTAGAACCCACCAGTAGATGTTGCTGGGGAACCCAGAACAGAGCCACACGAAACACAGGTTGATGGTGTGAACTGTGAGCGCAAAGTCCCACGCGAGCTTCGACCGTCCCACAACCAACGTGATGAATATGACACTCACCAGCGAGTCAAACAGCCACAGAACCGTCAGCGTCAGCCCCAGCGTGTTCTCCAGCGAGATCAGCTGCCACGAGAAACACCATTTGAACGAGAACTGCTGACCCGAGAGCTGTGCAGTGATGTAGAACAGGACTATCGCCGTCAGATAGTAGAACGTCTGAAGCGCTATGATCTGGAGTAACAGCTTCGACGGGGACGTGGCAGGGTTGTGGAACGAGTCGAACGGCACGTGAAGCGCGGAGTACCTGGATTTGAGGAACTCAAGCATGTTGGAGGGAGGTGCCGCGGGCTGCACTAGGAAGCAGCTGCGGAAAGGACACCCGAACAGTGTTTCTGGGTGTGTGTTTTTTTCCTCTGGCTCAAATATTTCACTGTGCGTGCCGTGCTGATTATACATTTTTGTAGTGCTCCTTCCTACATTAGCTATATATATCTCACACAATTTGAGCCAGAACTTACTGTATTTTCACTGCAAAGAAAACCCTCTCTACTTCCCTCACTTGTGCAGCCTCTTGTTGGGAAACTTTCCGGGAGGAACACCAACAGCACGCTGCGCGTTCGCAGACCCGGGCCCCGAGTTCTGGTTCTCCTTCTCGTCTAGAACAAGAGCCCGCTTGATCGGCGTGGACTTGCGGTGGTCGATGAAACCCGACTTTCTCAAGGAGTCTGGTGTCTTTTTCACGTCGTACCTCGCCTTTATCTGAAGCGAAGGGTCCCTGATGACCTTCTCCGCGGCCTTGGCACTCACAAACACAACGTGTTCCGGAATCGCTCCGCCAGTCGGGGCCGGGGTCGGGGTCAGAGTTGGTGGAAGCGGCCCCGCAGTCGTCTCGTCATCAAACTCCGGCTCCGAGTTCAGCTGCGCAACCGGCTCTTCGTCCTGCAGACGCACAATCTCTTCGGGCCAGTCGTCGCTCATGAAATCGTTGAACGACTGGTCGTTCTCATCACCAACAGCAGCAGCAGCAGCAGCAGCAGCGGCCGTAGCAGTAGCAGCAATGTTGTGGGGACTGCCCTCCTTCCGCTTCACCCCCACAGTCTTTGGAGCATCCGCATCAAGACTTGGAGGCGCGACACTCTCTTCCCTTTTCACGCCCGACCCACTCTTCTCATGTCTCATCAGATCCTCCTCGTCGAAATCCATCGTTATAGGCTTCACCTTGCATATTTGCTTGAGATACTCCTTGTCGTACAGACAGTTCCCTAGCGAGTTCCCGAACTGTCTCAATGCCCGCTTCATCCCGTCCGTAACAGCCTCCTTCTTGCATTTGTCAAATGCCGCGCTCTTGCTCCCGCAGTTGTCAATCGACCCGTATCCAATGTCTTCATGAAACGTTCCATCCTTCAGCGACACACGCACCACTGCAGAGAGTCCCAGGCTGATCCGCCCGCTTCTCTCATCAATGTAGTCCACTTGGAACGACTTGAGCTCCGATCTCCATCCAGTGGGACCGAATATATCGTTTGCGAGGTTGATCGCCTTCCATCCTTCCAGATAGTTCACCTTGTGCTGTCCAGGGCCACTGCGAAAACTGATGTACTCCGGGCCAAGCTTCTTTTCCAGAGCCAGCTTCAGCCGGTCCCGTTCTTCAACTGTGTATCCTGATGAGGGTTCAGGTGACGGATCGCTGGAGCTGCGGTTCTTGGAGGGAAGCGACCGGGATATCTGCCTTCTGTCATGATTATAGGACCCAGACAGAGACATCGAAAAGCGCTGCAGCTGTCTTATTACACAAGTTGCTGGTACTCCTTTGGGCTCTTCCCCAAACAATCAAGGCTCATGCTATACAGTAAGAGGATGGGCAAACCAACAGATTAGTCAAATGAATAAAGAGGTCAGAGCAAAAAAAAAGAACGCGTCTGTTTTTCTGTACCTCGTCGACCGACGCGTCGTTTTAGCTACATATACCAAAACAAGAGTAAAAAAATAATCATTACCTTCTTTTACAAACGTCGCTGAAAATCAATAACACTAGCAGCTACGTCCTATCTTCTCGATCCAGGCGCCTTCAGTTCAGGTCGCTTGAACAGCCAGCAAACCCTGCGTTAGAACAGGTTTCTGTACTTTTCAGTGAAATGTCCGGCGCCTTCACCAGCAGAAGCAGACCGCTGAATCTGCCTAATATGCTCAGCGAACGCCAACCTCACCTCCGATCATCGCTACCAATCGGTAAGCAGAGTCCTGCAGCTCCAGTCAAACCAAAGAAGCCTTACCTCTATGCTAAGGTCTTTGAGAAAGTGATAAATACAAGGCTGAAGTTCTACGGAAGACTGTCCTTCATAATATCGCTATTTCTGACCTTCATCTTAACTCTCCCCTTCAAAACAAGCTTGTTGTATTTCCCTCTAAAAGTTGGCCTCATATGGTCCGGGTTCATTCTGACACGTTTTGCAAGAGATATCACGCTAACGGTAGATGCTTCAGGATATTCAACGCTGCTTCAGCAGCTAATTGGCGACCTGCTCTCCTCCAATTATTTCACTTCTGCTCTAGCATATCTCATATCTGACCTTCTTATTTTCCTGGTGCTTTTTTCACAGCTAGATGACTTTCACTACTACACAGCTAGCCCCACAAAAACAATCAAGCCCTTCGTCAACGACAAATTTGTATACTACTGGTTCTTCGTTGTGCTTCATGCTCTGGTGTATGCTGCCCAGTTCCTTCTTCTCCAAAAAAACAAGCTCAATTTCAAGATAGGGGTCTTTAGACAGGAACCAGTCAACCATCTCCGATGTCTCAAGGTTCTGAACGTCGTAAAAGAGTCGGCTGCAATCTCGGGGTTCCTGGTGCTTTCAACCCTCATTCTGTACCAACTGAGCAGGAGATTCATATTTGTCACTTTTCTCAGTCCTGTTGTCTGGTTGCTCAACCTCAATCATCAACTACCAAAACGAAGCTTCTCTGTCACATTATACGCGGGTCTCTTTTTTTCCAGTTTTCTTGTCACTTTCACCTATGAGACCCTCGCAAAAGTGTACGATGCCTATGCCATGATTGGTTGTCTCAACGTGCAGAAACCACTTAGCATGCACTCGGAAGATCCTCTTCAGACGCTTCTTTCAGGCCTCGGTGATGTTAAGAACCCGTTCGTCAGACTGACTGCGTTTCAGGAACTTGTCTATTTAGCAAAGTCTGCCAATTTTGCTGACCGTAAGATATTTTACAAAAGCAGCGCTGACTGGGCTTTGATTCTAGATCAATGTTCCTTGGTGATCAAAATGTCTTCAAAGGCAATCACGTTGGATCTGCCGACACTACCAAACACTATAAAACCATCGACCCCATCTGACAGCAGCCACCTTTTTGGCAACTCTCGCCAGAGCCAGTCCTCTTCCGCATACCAGTATGACTCTAGCAGACCTCTTAAACATCTTGACCCCGACTTTTTGTTTCTACCAAGTGATAAAGCCTCATCTTTACCTAATGTGACGTCAAGCCAACTGAAGTCGTTAGTCCCACCAGAGATCATCAAAAGACTCTCCAGCCTGTTTTCGTCTACAGGGATTCAGAACCACAAGCTCCAGCGCCTAGAAAAATCAGAATTAGTCAGTGTTCTATTTAGACGATCGCTGAAGCGAGAGGCAGATAGGCGTGTTGCAAATAAAGTGATTCTCGGAAACGCAATCATCTCGATATCAGAGGTTCTACTACACGCCAAAGTCGAGGATAAGCTAAGCATAACAACATCGACTCTTCCTCAGACACTATCTCTATTAACGCGAGTTTACAGAGCCACATCCGACTTTCTTACTGCTCCTCCGGTTAAAGAACATGTTCCTAGCAATAACTCCATAAAGGAGATCCACGATCTGGTTTTGAACTATTTTTTCAAGTTGGTTTTACAATATAACTCGATACTAAATGACCTGATATTGAGCCCAGAAGTTTTCAAGTTTGCCAAGTGGTGTACTGATTCAGCTTTAGAGGAGCAGCGGAACCAGAGGCTTGATGTGTCGATTAATGCCTGAAGTTGCAGGTGGATAATATGAGAAAATGTATGACCTCTGGTTGGATATTTAACTCTTATCGTTAGAGTTGTTTTTGGATGGGACATTGTCTAAAAGAACAGGTTTCAAAACATTCTCGTCGAAACTCATGAACCATTTGGCATGTTCGTCAACACTTAGCATATTTCGGAAGTTATAAGAACTCGATCCTTCACCACCTGCAGATTCTCCGTTATCTGGTAATGAGCCCACATTTGGAAAGCTCGCCAGGCTCGGGGCATTTGGGGGAAGATCTAGGTCAACAGAGAAGTCGGAATCTCTCATGAGGTCATCTTCAGAGGGATTGCGTGACCTTCCAGGGAGACTATCGGAGTAATGAGAAGTTGTCAGCCCGATAGGCTGCATCGCAAAGCTGCTCGCATTCCCTGCGGACTTATTGTAGTACATCAATCCTGATGCAGAGCGTGTTACCTTTGGTGCCTCTATGTCGAACTCGTCATCTGACTCGGTCTCATCCACACAGCCTGTTTTGATACTCAACATCTCAAGCATACCAGCGGTGGTTCCACCGAAGAGAATTACGGTGAGTACAACGACAACAAGCACAGTGGCAAGCAGTGCTGTTTTAGATTCTCCTTGCAGTCCCATTGCGAGAGCCACTCCAACAGCACCTCTCAATCCAGCCCAAAATTGCATCATTTGATAGTTATGGGGTATCTCATCCGGTATCGATGCAGGTGAAACACCTCTACCGGCAGCCCTGGACCTGATGAACCAATTTATAGTCCTACTTAATGGGAAGACAGCAGCCCATCTAGCAACACATATTGAGATGAAGGTGACTATTATCAAGACAGGCTTGAATACAAGCTCAACCTCGGTGAACAGAGAGAGCCCGAGATAGATGAAAATGAAATTCTCTGACAATTGGGCCAGTAGTTGAAATACATATTTCGTTGCAATCTGTGTTCTTCTTGACATGTTGTAATAAGCGTAATGCTTCATGGTTATTCCACAAAACAACAGTGACACTATTCCAGACATATGACACCCATTGGAGAAGAAGTAAGACATGTATGCAAAAAGCAGGACTAGACATGTTTCTATTTGAGGGTACCTTCTGATATGGGAATGTTTGAGCACCAGTGCCACTAGTACCCCGACTATAAGACCAATGAATGTACTTATGGTGAATGTCATCATGAACAACCCCACTCCTTCAAAGAAGTTGGAGAATTTAGCCTGCTTACCGTGAAACTTTTCACAAGTCTCAAACATAACAATGCAAATGGCATCGTTTAATAGAGCTTCGCCAAAAATAATGGTATAAAGCTTCGGGTCCACTTTGTAGGAATTGAAAATCGATAGAATAGTAACAGGATCTGTAGCAGATAGTGTGGCTCCAACAGCTAAAGCATCAACAAATGACATGGATATGTTCTCTATTCCCAGCCTGGTGTATACAAAGAGTATAATGCCTAACACCAGTGCACTGATAAAGGTTCCAGGAATAGCGAACGTGAGAATAGAACCAATATTCCTAAAGAAGTTGGCCTGATGCAGCTCATATCCCGAATTTAAAATAATAGGGGGTAAGAGGATGTTGAAAAAGTAGTTAGAGTTGAACTTGACAGCGTCCTGAATGTAGTGACCGGGGCTTACTCTGATAATCAATCCAACCACCATTCCATAAAAAATGGACAGAACAGTTTCATGAATCGCCTTGATCCTCTTCTGCTGTAAATAGTAGGAAGACCAGAGAGCGGCGAAGAGTAAGAAAAGCACAATGAACAAGGCCCAAGAGGAGAAAATCTCTTCCGCCATGGGGTTCGAGTCATCTAGCCCGTTATCGTCAGGAAGGTCAGTGTCAGGTGAGTCACTCACGGGTTCCTCATCAATTGGATCGACATAGTTTCCACTTTTGGATTTATCGTTAGGAGTGGAAGCTGTACCAGCTAAGCTTGCTGCCGTAGATCCAAACACGCCTCTCTTTGCAAGAAAAACCGCAGAGTCTAGCAGAGCAGAAGTCATGCTGAAGTGGGCTAGTTTCAGCCTCTTCCCGATGAGTATACACTTGGTTTTTGCCAAATGAGATGCAGTGCAGGAGCAGCTGATTGTTCGTGTAGTCGTTACCTAGTGTTGGGTGAGGCTCTCAAAATTCCAGTTGGATCTTCTCATTGAGATTTAGATAAATTCGGCTCAGGTCCTTTTGTTTTTTTCGCGGGAGGTCTATCGACGCGTCGGCTTAATCAAAACTGTGAGTTCTTTTTCTTCTTATCACACCCGCCTTTTGCACTGGCTCTTACGATGCTGAAACTGGTTCACAACCAATCAAGGGATCCTATAAGCAAAAGCTCGTCTGTAATGAGGATTGCACTACTGGATAGCAGACTGGAGAACGCGTGTCAAGGATGAGCTCAAAAAAACAGGGAAACCTAAGAGCTGAGGAAAATGTAGCTTCTAATCTCGCATTTATCCCAAAGACAGGAGTTTCAGGTTGCTGATATCAGCCTATCAGCTATTGAAATAGGAGAAAGAAATCAGAAAGACTATCAGTTCTTTGGAACGAAACAGATGGCGGCGGATCAATTCCAAAACAAAAGGAAAAAGTGAAGGAGTGAAAAGGGGATCAAGGAAGAGAACATGCACACAAATAAGGAAATACTGTGGTGATTTTCTTCACATCTGTACACCGGAAAGTAAACGACAGGGTGAAAGTGATTCGTTGATCACCACTAATCGCTGCAAGATCCACATGGTGCTCGTTGAGACTGAATTCACCTACAGTAAGGGGCTTTGGATCACAGTAACAATAAAAGGGTTACCCTCTCGATGGAGAACGCAGATCCTTCTTCCCTCTGTGGTAATGAACACAATTGAACAATGCCAGGCCAAAAAAACTCATCCAGGCAAAATGAGATTTCGTGTTCTGAAAAAAAAAAAAACAACTTGTTAAATGAAGAAGCGTATAGGAGAGTTTGAACCGAAGAGCTAACGACATAGGAACGTAGTATGCCTGGACGTCCGATAGTGATCTCGGGTCCCTCAGGGACTGGAAAGTCGACTTTGTTGAAGAAACTTTTCAAGGAATTTCCTGACAAATTCGGGTTTTCTGTCTCCAATACTACACGGAGTCCCAGACCTGGCGAGAAAGATGGGGTTGACTACAACTTCTTGAGTGTGGAGGGCTTCAAGAAGGAGATCGAGGAGAACAAGTTTATCGAGTGGGCTTCCTTTTCCGGAAACTACTACGGAACAACAATCAGGGCTGTGGAACATGTATCTAAAGAGATGAAAAGAACGTGTATATTGGATATTGATATGCAGGGTGTTAAGTCGGTGAAGAACTCAAGTCTGAATGCCAGATATCTGTTTGTGGCTCCTCCGTCCATGGATGAGCTCAGAAGCAGACTTCAAAACAGAGGAACCGAGACGCCGGAGAGCCTTGAGAAGCGGATGAAAGCCGCTGAACAGGAGATTGCATATGCAGAGTCAGGTGGCCATGATAAAATCATCGTCAATGACGACGTCGATAAGGCTTATAAAGAGCTCAAAGAGTTCATCTTTTCTGAAGAGGTGTGAGCGTGAAAATATGTATACCGTATAAGGTAAAGACACTGATAAACTTTCAAAGACTATTTATATCCAATCCTTTCATTTTTTGGAGTATCTCATCCAAGCGCGCATCTATCTTATGCTGGTTATAATCCTGCAGACTTGCGGCGTCCACCGTGTTCTTCTTACCTTCTGGTTGCAGCTTCTCATAGATGTCATTGTAAAGTTTCAACTGGATTTTGATAAAGCTCTCAAAAGTGGGATCGATTAGCGACAAACGTAGAGAAATGAACTGTTCGATTTCGTTTTTGAGCCGAATGTTTATGTCATTGTAAATAGATTCAGACTCGCCAAATTCACTTTTCAGATGAGAAAGTTTATCTTTCACCTTTGCCAGTTGGTCATGCTTATCGATAACCAGCTTCTGTTGTATCTGGGACTCGAGAGTGTCATACTCGTTCTGTTGCTTATCGAGCTTAAACTTGAGCATGTCATAATCCACTTTTTTGCGGCCCCTCTTCTTTATGAGCTTGTTAATCTCCTCATTATAGTTCTTGAGCTCGTTTATAGGTTCTAGAACTGTTACATTCAAGGGCTCGATCACTTCCGGAAGAACCTCTTCTTTTATTTGCTCTACCATCTTCAGATACGACAGTGACATCCCATCCCTATTGTTGGTTGTCCAGACAATAGGGCCGTTAAGTTCACTGGCATTCGGATTCTTATCCCCGTTCAGAGTAAAGCTATAATCCCCATAGAAGGAATCAAGAGTTTTAACCATGTTCATTTGGACCTCCACTAGGTTCTCAAAATTGTCAAGAAATTTGCTAAGTTCGACATCTAGATCGTGTGTGTATGATTCCACTTTCTTGAAATTTTTTTCCTGTATATCGAAGTCAACATCGACAGAGGGCTCAACGGCCTTGTTAGTGCGCATGATAACGTGGGCCCCGGCCCTGTTGACCGCCTTTTTGAACCCGGTCCAGGACATTTCGCGCGCAACAGGATAACAGCTTTTAAAGTAGGCCAATCACTTGGGGCGACACTGACACTGGCTGGTATGAGTGAAATATATAGATGGTTAACTCTCTCGCCGGTGCGTGATATTTGTTTTAAAGGTGTTAGATATATATATATAATCTTTTATTTTTGTAGTAAGTAGTGGGTCCTGAAGCCAAAAAAAGGGGACACCATCAAAAACGTCGCCGACGCGTCGATAAGTCTAATTACTGGAGGTGTAAGGGTGCATACATCATGTTGTTGGGGGGTGGGTGGGATAGAGAGAGTAAGTAAACCAAACTCGAAAGGGGAAAGAGCTATGACTCACGGGCGGAATCCAGGTAACTCTAAATAAAATGCCCAGGAGACAGCAACACTCAAAACACAGCGGCAAGTGTAGTTGCTATCTCTGCTGCGTCTCTTGTTGATAGGGGGTAGATCATCAAGAAAGTATGGGGTGAAAAATCAGCGGAGTGAAAAATAAAAGCTGGGGTAAAACCCCGAAACAGTAAGAGCGAGTCTCCGCTGGTCCCCGGTCTCTTCCGTGAAATATAATTGGCCGAGATCTGAGATTGTGTGACTTACAGGTGTTTCCACTGCGTCAATGCTGTGCGGCTCTGGCTCTGTGCTTCCTAAAATTGTTTTGGGGATAAGAAAAATAAAATAGCCTACAGTAGAAAAAAAAGTCTCCCCCTCATCACAAAAAAGGGGTGAAGGAAATTCTGAGGAAGGAAAATGTTGAATGCAGGGCTGTTTTCGTCAAATGGGGGGGTAATAGCCAATCAGGAATGTTCCGTGGGAAATGTATGTGGTTGTCGCTTCAGTTGGCTAACCGACAGTACATGAGACCATGCTAAAGTATAAATACCCCCCTCAGTTCCATTAAAAAAAATCGAGATTGTGTCTTGTTATAACGAAGAGCAGAAGGGTTTTAGCATATTCAATCCTACACTGTTGTTGAGCGTTTAGTACAAGACAATATGAGCATGAGAATCGCAAGGGCCGTCTCGGTCGACGAGGATAAGTATGACCAGGTCATCAAGTACGGTAGAGCTCTTATTCTAGATATTGTGGAGCAGTATGGCGGAGGACATCCAGGTTCCGCTATGGGTGGTATGGCAATTGGTATTGCACTTTGGAAATACGTTATGAAATACGCTCCTAATGATCCAACCTATTTCAACAGAGACAGATTTGTTCTCTCGAACGGTCACGTTTGCTTGTTGCAATACGTTTTCCAGCACTTCTACGGTCTGAAATCTATGACTTTGGATCAGTTGAAATCATACCACTCCAATGACTACCACTCTCTTTGTCCTGGTCACCCAGAAATTGAGCATGATGCTGTTGAGGTAACAACCGGTCCTCTTGGTCAAGGTATCTCCAACTCTGTTGGTTTGGCTATTGCTACTAAGAACCTGGCTGCCACCTACAATAAGCCAGATTTCGAACTCGTGAACAACAAAACCTACTGTATTGTGGGTGATGCCTGTTTGCAGGAAGGTCCAGCTCTTGAGTCAATCTCTCTTGCTGGTCATCTAGGTCTAAGCAACCTGATTGTACTTTACGACAATAACCAGGTTTGTTGTGACGGATCTGTTGACATTGCAAACACTGAGGATATTTCTTCCAAGTTCAGAGCTTGTAACTGGAATGTTATCGAGGTCGCTGATGCCTCCTCTGATGTCGCCACCATCGTTAAGGCCTTGGAGTACGCCAATGCTGAGGTTTCCAGACCTACCTTGATCAACTGCAGAACTGTTATTGGAGCAGGTGCTGCCTTTGAGAACCACTGTGCTGCCCATGGTAACGCCTTGGGTGAGGATGGTGTCAGAGAATTGAAGGTCAAATATGGAATGAACCCAGCCCAAAAATTCTATATTCCTAAGGAGGTCTACGAATTCTTTGCTGAGAAACCAGCACAGGGTGACAAGTTGGTTGCAGACTGGAAGAAATTGCTAGCCGACTACGTCAAGGCGTACCCAACCGAAGGTGAAGAGTTCCTATCAAGAGTGAGAGGTGAACTTCCAAAGAACTGGAAGTCGTTCCTTCCAGCGCAAGATTTCACTGGAGATAAACCAACCAGAGCTGCTGCAAGAGAGTTGGTGAGAGCCTTGGGTCAAAATGTCAAATCTGTTATTGCTGGATCCGCAGACTTGTCTGTTTCTGTCAACCTACAGTGGCCAGGTGCCAAATATTTTGAGGACCCAACTCTTCAGACGCAGTGTGGACTCCGTGGAGACTACTCTGGAAGATATGTGGAGTTTGGTATCAGAGAACACTCTATGTGTGCCGTTGCCAACGGTCTAGCTGCATACAACAGAGGTACGTTCTTGCCTATCACCTCTACATTCTTCATGTTCTATCTCTATGCTGCCCCAGCCATCAGAATGGCTGGTTTGCAGGAGTTGAAAGCTATCCACATTGGTACTCATGACTCGATCAATGAAGGAGAAAATGGACCAACCCATCAACCTATTGAATCACCAGCACTATTTAGAGCGATGCCAAACATTTACTACATGAGACCTGTGGACTCTGCTGAAGTGTTTGGACTATTTGAGAAGGCCGTTGAACTTCCATTCACTTCTATTCTCTCTCTATCGAGAAATGAGGTGCAGCAGTACCCAGGACTCTCATCTGCAGAGAAATCGAAAAGAGGTGGATACATTCTAGAAGATGTTGCGAATGCCAATGTTCAAATAATTGGTGCTGGTGCTGAGATGGAGCACGCTTACAATGCGGCTAAGGTTCTTGGCAGAAAAGGATACAAAGTAAGAGTCATTTCGATTCCATGTACTAGACTGTTTGACGAACAGTCGATCGGATACAGAAGATCTGTCTTGAGAAAGGACGGTAAGCAAGTTCCAACCATTATTGTTGACGGACACGTTGCCTTTGGTTGGGAGAGATATGCCACTGCTTCTTACTGTATGAACACCTACGGTAAGTCTCTTCCACCTGATGTGATTTACGAGTACTTTGGATACAACCCAAACACCATTGCCAGTAAAGTGGAAAGCTACGTTAAGGCATGCCAGAGCGACCCATTGATTCTGCATGACTTCCTTGATCTTAAGGAGAAGCCAAACCACCACAAGGTGAACAAGTTGTAAGAGAAATTACGAGACGACCAGATCTATATTCAGGTAGCAAGATATTAATCCTTTTTTTTTCTCTTTAGTGTTCTTTGTTTGTTAAGCCTCTTCTTTTATTTATACCGAATAACGAATAATGAGTTTGGCACAAATTGTAAGAGACGTGAAAAAGTTTTTATTTTTCTTGTTAGTGCTACATATTATTATTAAGGTTGCACCGGAGCGGAGAAGAAACGGCTGTAGTTTCCCCACATTCTCAGTTTCACACGACCTGTCAAGAAAAACTGCAGTTTGGGGGATTTCGTACGGTAGTTTTCAGAGGCAGAAAATGATAGGTCAGTTTTAGGGAGCAGCGAACCAGTAGAATAGGTATTTAGTGGTGAGCCAGATCTGTCTGCTCCATGAGCGGGCTCAATGCTGGACGTTGTATTTCGAATGCTCGGGTTGGGCCGGGACGACTCAGCTCGGAATTGTCGGCAGCGGGGAGAGACGTATCTGACAAAAACACCAGGAGGAGGGTATCTCTATAGAGAGGGACAGGCCCGGGCCGGAAGCGCAGAGATTGCGTCTTGTGATTGGCCGGGGGCCGCTGGCAAATTAGAGGCCCCGGAAGCGCCGTGGGGCCCTCATATCTGCCACCAGTGACCGTTTTCCCTGCCCAGGGTGCGATGCAGACAACTCCCCGCTTTTTATGCACACCCCCTCAAATGTCACTTTAATAGAAACTCCGCAGCGTTGGGGTCTGAGAGGTGCACAGTAGACGTACCGGGCATTCTGATTTGTTCTTAGCCACCCTTAATCCTATTGTCTCCATGTTTTAACCCCCACTAAGGCCCTCATCCCCTCAGTTGAGTCCAAAAATGGACCACGCACAATAGATACCCCACAATGTTGTGCATAACAATAAGTACACCCCGCCCCCTGCACCTCAACAAGCTTTGGCAATGTGGAAAAGTCGTGGCACCAGAATGAGCGTCTTAGCTGTCTTTCACGGGACAAACAATATATATATATATATATATATAAAGCAGTTGTGGTTTGCTGAGGTACCTGTAGGCTCCGGAGCTACATCGGAAAGCCTATAACTGCTGATATTATGGTTTCTGTGTCCGTCAAATCCGAGAGCGAGTCGCCGTCTTTATCCAAGACGTCTTCGCCTGAGAGAAGAATAGAATCTAGCTCAGTACAGAAAAACGCTAAGCGAGGAAGAGTCCCGAAAGCGAAAAAAGAGACTCCTGCTGCTAAGAGAAGAGTGAGAACAGGCTGTTTAACATGTCGTAGAAAGCATAAGAAGTGCGACGAAAACAGGCCAAAGTGTGACTTCTGTACTTGTAAAGGTCTCGAATGTGTCTGGCCAGAAGAGGTGAAGAAAAACGTCTTCGTCAACAACTCTTCCAGAGATTTCTGCTTATCTCAGAAGCCCCAGAGACAAAGGCTATCGTCATTCGGAAAGCCTATCCTTCATCGCAGTCCTTCTGTCACAGCCCTAGACAACCTCAGCCCTCTGGAGTATCATCTGGGGACAGACCTCAAACCGTCCCGCCATTCCATTGATCAACCAGAGCTCCTCATGAGCAAGGTGCCTTCGGACTTGCAGCTCGACCACCAGTCACCCAAAAAACGCAAGAAGACGTATCTACTCGATGCTTCCGGCCAGTATCTGAGTGCCTTTGACGGGTTTTCAAAGCGCTCGGAGTATCTCGAGAACCCTTATGGGTTATGTTACTCAATGCCTGATAACCCTGACTCTCCTTTGTCTGGTTTGTTTAGCTCCTTCCAGGATTCTCCGAATACCAACACCACCACCACCACCAGCAACAACAACAACAGCAGCAGCAGTAGTGCCAGTGTCAGTTTGTTTCAGCACTCTGCATCACAAGAATGGTCGGCATCTTCGGCTACAGTGGCCAAAAGTCCAACCTCCAACACAAATTTATTTGACTACCTCCATGTCAACCACAACTCCACCCCAGTGGAATCTGTCAACGCAAAAACCTCCTCTGTTTCATCTAGATCCTCAAAACTATCTCTTTCCAAAAAGGATACTGATTTCGAGCATCGCTACTCTTTTGCAGACATTAGTGTGGGCCTCAAGCACAACCAAAACACAGAGTCCTCCCTCAAGGAATCTTCCTATGTGTTTTCAAGTTCTGCTCCGCTGTACTATAACCTCCCAAGCACACTGAAGAATCTTATGTGCCTTGTTGCTGCCACCAAGGATACCTCGAGCCGCAGCAAGTTGCCAAACAATGAGGCTATTTTTGAGTTCTTTGCTGACAAGTCAACCATGGAGGTTCCTGAGATCAACGACAGTGAGATGATGCTACTGATGAACACATACATCGACGAAGTTGCCGTGATTTTAGATAAAAACGGAGGGGACCAGCCAAACGTGTTTGTCACAGAGATCCCAGCCATGGCCGAAAGCTTTCCGGCTCTTCAATACGCCATGCTGGCTCTTGCTTCTAGACACTTGGAGAAAGTCAACTCGCTCTATGCTGGAGAAAAAACATTACAATTCTACAATTACTCTTTGCAACAACTTTCCTTGAGTTTGAACTCTGCCAAAGACACCCCTTGTCTTATAAGCACATGTGTTTTGTTGTTTCAGTTTGAAATTATCAGTACCGAGGCTCAAAGCTGGAGAGAAAGACAGCTGGGCTGCGGAGCAATGCTCAAGGCGTGCGGAGTAAGCGCCAACTCTGAGAGCGAGCTTGAAAGAGCATTGTTTTGGTGCTTTGTATCCATTGATATTGGATGCTGTTCAATGGGAGAGAACTCTACAATCATTCCTACCAATGAGTGGTTTACTGACCAGGACCAGAAGGATGTGAGCTGGATCGATGCCCTACAGCTTGTGGACTCCGAGTTCCACTCGATGCTGCTTCTCACAGCCAAAGTGCTGGAGATGGTCAGCTCTACAGACAGCAACTCCAACTTTGAGCGCGAGTGGAAAACTGTCTGGGAAAAGCTTAGCCAGTGGGAGATCAACAGACCGAACGTGATGCGAAGCTGTTTCAGTTACAAGAGAGACGATTCGTTTCCGGAGATTTTGTTTTCCCACTCTACTGCCATCTCGGCCAACCAGCTTTTCCATATGTGCTGCATTCTGATGCTGCAGAACAAACCAAGACTGGTAAAGATTGGCCAACTTCCAGGACAGCCGCAGCCAGAGATCACAGTGGTGTCGCCAGAAGAGATGGATGTGGCGGGCACAGGAAACGCCGAGATCTCTGGGTCACTTTTCCAGAGCGCAATTGCGGGAACCAAGTCTGGACTTGCAACACCTCTTCCTTCAGATTCTGGTAGCACTGCTGCCAGTGTCTCTCCTGGAAGTTCCAATCTTAGTTCCAAGTCGCAGATCTGGCATGCTAAGCAGATCCTGGGAATAAATTTGTGCAATCTGCGAACAGAGAATAGACGCAACCTGGGGTGCCAGATGTTAGCACTTCAATGCATCTGGACGGCTGGTAAGTTCATTAGCTCTTCTCACGACCACTCCACTATCTTGAAGCTTCTGAAAGACATCGAAGGTTGGTCCGGTTTGCCAATGAGCTGGCGAGGCAAGGAGCTGACAGAGTTTTGGAATTCCGAATGCTGACTCAGATGACTGCTGTTCTTTATTATGACTTACGATGTATGCTTAGCGATGTTAGTGTCTTGATTGACTTATCTTCATTATATACGTACTCTCTTGCGAACCGTGCTTGTAATCTTTCAACCCCGGATTTAATTTAGTCTCTGTGCGAACATCCGTACATCAGCACCGATTATGATACATTATGTTGTACTGTATCTAGAAAAATAAAAAAAAATATAAATTTAGTTGAAGCATAAAGGCCAAAAAAAAAGCCCAGAAAAACATAAAGAGTCAATCTTCTTGCATTTTAGTCGCTCAGTGTAACATCAGAAGTTTGCCAAGTTGCCCTTTGTCGGACATCTCTTTAGCCACATCCATACATGCGCCACAATTGATGAAGCCGCCCGCAGAAAACACCGGGCCGCTCCTGTTAGAGCTCCGCGACGGAAAGGGGAGGTCCTCTTCAAAGCTCAATAGCGAGCAAAAAGCGCTTCTCAAGGCTACATCGAATATCATTTCGCACGCGACGAGTAGCAAGAGCAGTGGAAAAGGCTCTCAGCGGATACTAAGCGCGCTGATTGTGCTTTTGGACATCAATTCCAACAATCCGCAGTCTGTCAGCCGGCTGTATAGATACTACAGGTTCTGGACGCTATCGAGCGAAGGGAAGTTGATGACGACCAAGGGTAAGTTCAAGCTGCGCAATGCGGGGATCAAGTCCAGTGAGATTTCGCTAGTTGGAATGGACAACTGGAAGTCTGTGATGTGCTACATGGACTCGCTGCTGGTTTCGCTTTTTTACTCTTCGAGCTCGTTTGACTTCCTACTGGATTCTTATGTGGATGAAAGCCTTTCGGAGCAGCTTCAGGAGGAGGTCAGGGATTTGAAAACCATTCTGCGCTTCATCGTCAACCTAATCAGAGGCGGTGAGTACATTCCTGTCGCCATCATGAAGCAGTTGTGCTTGCAACTGGACTCTCTTGGCTGTGATCTGGTTCTCAGTTCGCGCCAGCAAGACTCATTGCAGTTGTTTGAATTTCTTGCAGAGTCGCTTTCTCTTCCGCTGCTTACCATCAAACTAGACATTATACATTCCGGCAAACTCAGCATCAACGACGACATGCGCCTTATTGAGGAGCGGGCCTTACTCATTTCGGTTCCGAGCGAGTCCTTGGAAACCAACCCGGACAACACCCACGCACATCCATCAAACTCTAAGCACGAAAAACCCGTCTTGTTGGAAGAGTGTCTCAACTCCTATTTCAACAATAGTATCACTGTCAGAAGACACTTGGAAAGAAGACGCACGCTCGACATTTCAGATATACCACCGCTCCCCCACCAGGCTGTACAAGAAGACCTCTCGCCCTATGAAAAGGTAGGTATCGTCACAACTGTCGAGTCCGACTCCTCCAGCTACAACTTTTCAGGAGACTCTCCCAAAGACTCGCCCGACGGCAGTGGAGTAGACGCGGTCGCGCTCGAGACACTCGAGCCAGTATCCACGGACCTCTCCACTGCGCTCAGTAACTCCACTATGATATTGACAGATTCCGTGAATGACAGAAATGGAACCTTGGGGTCGATTTTCAAAGTTTCCGAAAGAATAGAGGCATCCAGGACTAGGTCTTCCACCATTGCGACTGTCCTTAACAATGTTGCGGTGTCGCACCCTTCTAAAGTTACTCGCAGATCTTCTTCTGTCTCGAACAATGAGGTCACTCTCCCGGCATGGATGTTCTTGCAATTACTCCCTTACTATGTCGATCCAAATGTCAAACTCAAACCCCAGAATCATGAGGAAATGTATAGAAGGGCCTCCAGAACCAAAACCACTGACTCAGAAGACCAAGTCAGCGACTCTACTAATTTCTCGTCACAGTTCACGTCAAAATTCGAACAAAGGTACAGAAATCGAAGGCCTGTCGTACCGATTTGCCTTAAAAAGTATATCTGGGATGAGAATGGAAAGTCTCACAAAATCAACCGCAAAGTGGTCATTCCCGAGTTCATCAAATACCCTTACTTCATGGCGGAGGACAGCTCCAGACCCGGGTACGTCGATTTCAAAAGATCTAGCAATAATGAGGCACCATGTGGGTCGTTCATGCTTGTCCTAGAAAGCTGTGTTTGCCATCGTGGAAGCTCTATTAGTTCAGGGCATTATGTTTCACTAGTGAGAAAGAAGCCATACTCCAGACATGAAAAACATTCGCCTGTGGAAGAACCCCAGTGGCTACTGTTCAATGACATGCTCGAGAAAGGGGAAAAAGTCAAAGAAATCACATTCCGAGACGCCATGGAGACCGAGGATCCATATCTTTTGTTTTATAAGATTGTGCATTTAGAGGATGGATCAACATCTGTATACAGCGGTTCCTCCAGCAAAAGCACAGACGATAGCACAATCAAACCCCCTGCGGGGTCCAAAGAAAAGTTCTGGATGTTTGATAGCGACGGAAGTGTTCCAAATAGCGCAACGCTTGCCGCGAGAAAGGGATCTCTGGTCTCCCAGGTATCCTCTTTCTCCCTGAAATCTTCACTACCTGTAATAACGAATACCAGTGCCAATGGAGTATCTGTGTCTGGTACACCAACATCTGAACATGTGACTTTTTCCTCAGCAGCTACCATTCCTGTGGATTCACCAATGAGTTCTACTCCTCTTCTTACTTCGACACCCGGTAATAATGTCTCGAGAATAAACAATCATTTGAGACACCATCTTGGAAAGAGTAAGCCAGGCTCTAGATCCAGCTCCCATTCAGCCATACCTGTGAGGACATCTGGCCCAGATGACACCTCCTCACCTCTAGACCCGTCATACATTGATATCAGCTCACAATACTATTGGTACGATGTCGGACCCACAGGAAGTTTCCAGTTGGGAGACGACTTCAATAAATCGCCAGCGACCTATCAGGCTTCCATCGAGTCCAACTCTGAAAATGGGAACACCCCCTCCCTGCTTGAGAAGATCAATTCAAGATTAATTCCAATAATGAGAGGATCTAATTCAGTTTCTGCGGTTGACTCTGAAGGTGTTTCTCCTGCTACCGAGTCTGTCTATTCGGAGGAAGAGAAAGACCATACGTCCTCTCAAAGCATTACAGATACCCCTTTGCATCCGCAACCCTCATCTTCGATAAATAATAACGGTGACAACATACGACCGGAGTATTTGCCACAATTGCTTCCTCCTAATAGCAACTTGCTGGCCTCTCATCTATCGCCTCAGCCATCACGACTATCCACTGGCTCGGCGTACACAAGCAAAAGTCACTTTTCAAAGGCTTCAAACATTTCTGGCATCGATGAAGAACAACCGAAAGGCGCGCCCTCCGGAAAGACATCACTTCTTAGCTATGAACCTTCTAGTCCGGATGGTTCCAAGCACAAACGAAAACATTATCTTAGACGAATCCTAAAAAAGATCATCAACTAAAGACTAATGAATTTGAAGTTTATAGATTATCCCTAAAATACTTGTTATTCATTAGTATCATTGATTTCCTAAATTTGCCCAGTTGTTCCCACTCTTACTCAGAAAGTCAAGCTCTATTTCCTTGGTGAACTGGTCTACAAAATCGAGTCCCGGATTATTGTTAGAAGAGAACCAGTTAAACAACGTTTCAGAAGGGTCTGTGTTTTGAAAAAGTGTGTCGAAAGTTTTTTGATCCATAGTTGTGAAGTCGTCCACTTTTGAAGTCGGGAAGGGATCTATTGGTTCATTCAAGGATGGAGTTGCTAAGGGTGGCTGAGTTCCTGCTTTTGGCTTATCTTGGGAATCCTGGTTCTGTTTTTCTTCAAGCTCATCACGCCGTTTGATTTCGTCTTCATAATCAACTACATTATGTTTGACGTTTCTCTTGGATTTGAACTGCGAGCATAGGTACATCAATATGGTAGAGTATCTTGTGCACAGGTGTAACTCATCTGGAGCTGCGCCTCGAAGACAAATAGCAGTCTTATGTAAAAGCGCTATAATCTCTTCGACAGGTATTATACTGAACCTGATGATATCATTCAAAGATGAAACATCCGTACTGTCAGGAGATTGCTCTTGTTGGGTTCGAGAAGCGAGTTTGCTGTCCATCGTGAGTGTTAAATAGCACTTGACAACAAAGGCAACAGCCCTGATCACTCTGGTCACCCATCTCACAGGCATGTACTTCAAAAGGTGGAGCTTATCGACTCTATGCATCGTGGAAAGAACCTCCTTGGCAGATTTATATGCCAACTCAACATATCTGGAATGCCTAGCAAGCTCGTCCAGTCTCAGACGTCTTCCTCGTTTTGATGCTGTACCCAAAGTTCCCATTGAGATATCATCGCTAAGTGCCAACGAATAAAGATAAAGCTTCGCATAATAATAGTCCAAAATCAGCGATTCTCTCTCGATTTGAGTATGCAATTCCCTTATCACTTTTGGATTCGGTTTGGTGGCACATTGAAATTCAATATTGCCACTTAAAGCGCAGTGAGGATTCGATACTTTCAAGAGTTTGTGGTATTTCTTATACCAGTTCTCCAAATTAGGCGAGAGAATATCCAATAGTGCCAGTGTCTGACATCTATCAAGGGAGTCGAATTTTGGGTTTTGGGCATACAAGGACTCGTAACACAATGCAGTAAATTGAAGAAGCTCAATGATGGCTTTCTGATACATTGTGAAGTTGAAAACAGGGTCGTTGATATCCACCTCGCACAAAGATTGAGATAACATCGACCTTTTGTTAAGGTTAATGGCGGAGTGCGTCTCTGCAATGTGAGTAGCCATGAATGTAAGCGGATGATCTTCCAGCAGATATCCAAGTCTAGTGGCAGTACCAATCAACATGAAAGACATTATCTCAGAACGCTTCATAGCACTAAGACCTGCGCAAGACTCTTCTGCAGAGTTCTCATCTTCGGGAAGGTTGGCATAGTCGCTCCAGCGGAAATGGATAGCACGGGGATTCCACTCGGTGAACAGTATAAATGAAAGCAAGGTGCCAATACTTCGGCTACTTGATTCTCCCCATACCGTCATACTGATCAGTCTTTGACAATGAACCCATAATTGCTCGTGTACTTCTATATGGCGTGTTTGTAAGTTTTGCTTTGTCTCCTCATTTTCCGAGTCAGCATCTTCAGTATAAAGTGTGTGATAACGTGATGACACAGTAAGAATAGCACACAAAAGCATAGGGTAGCCAGGTAATACATCAGGATCGTGTAACGCAGGAGGAATATATGGAAAGAATGGATGCATGGTAGTGAAAAACAAGTTCACCAAACCTCTTGCCTCTTGCACAGATAATAAACCATCTTCCCCTATGTACTCAATATCAGACAGCTTCACAGAAGGGCGAAGCCTTATATTCAATATAGATCTGATAGGAGGCATAACTAGCCTGTTTTTTTCCAGGCTTGGAAATAGTGAATATTCATGCCCAAAGTTCTCCTTTAGATAATCATTTGCGCTCAGGGAATCAGTTTGAGAGACTGAAGCTACTGAATGGGGACTTATCTCAGTAGCATCTTTCTGGAATCCCTGATTTGAACTCTTTGTAATCTCAGTTTTTAAAGTCTGGGTATAGCCGTTCCCGGAACTTCCATCATGTGCCGATGAGAGCGAAGTAGAAGAGGATGAGGTTGTCGTTGTACTAGTTTCTGACTCTGCATTCTTGGCGGAGAAACCAGCCGATTTCTGTTCCAGTCGCTCCATCTCTTCATAAGCATCAATCTTGTCTCTCTTATCTGCCTTGGCTATATTACCTGCGACATTTGCTAGGAAGATCATGGTAGAGTTACCACTTAACCTTTGCATTGATGGATCATCATTAAACTTGACTTGATTCGTGACATCTGAAATGGGTCTCTCCCATGATTCTGGAGGCACCGAATTGACGGAGGCTTCCATTTGGGGCGAAACAAATTGGAACTTGGGAGCAGGAGTGGACGGTTGGCACACCTGAGCCGGGAAAGAAGGCGGATTGAAAGTGGGTTGCTTGATTGTGTAGGCAGGATAATCTTGTGGCGGGACTGAACTTAGCAAGGCGTGTACCTTTTGAGAAGCGGGCAAAGTTGAGGGGTCGAGTTTGCGCTTCTTCGAATCCCCTTCCTTCCTGGAACGGGCACCATTTCCTCTTCTTGTCTCAGCAAACACACACTCTTTGCGTTCCCTCTTACACCGAGCACATGGAGGGCTATGGGGAGTATCCACACTTCCAAGGTTGCATTTCACTTTTCTGGTTCTGCAATTAAGACAAGCCAAGTAGTTTCTTTTGAACCTCTGGGGTTGATCGTTGTGAGTCTGGGGTTCTGAATCTAGCTTTGAAACGGGAGTGACCCCCCGTCTTTCACTGCCACCTTCATGTGGTGCGTCAAGCTTCGAACCATCCATGAGGGGGAAGACACCTATAGTATAGTAAGCAGACAAGAAGAGTAAGGATGAAGGGACACCCACACTATTTTGATCTAGGATCCCTATAAGTTTGTGGAAGCCGTAGTTAACCGTATTTTACCGCACAAATATATATTTGAGAATCACGTGATGGATGTCAGGTGCAGAGATCCACGAAACCGAAGGTATCAGTTGTACAAACAGTGCATCTACAGACTGGCTACAGTGGTTAAGCAGCATTACCTCGAACCAACGTTCCAAGATACAGGAAAACAATGCTAGATATATATTATATTCACTTCAATAACATCAGAAACCTAAAGAGGAGCGCGGGAAGAAAACACTAGTTGCCAAAGTTCGGTAGAATGCTCACCAGAAATGTAAACCAAAGTGAGACAGTACCATGTGAGGCCCGTTTCCATCACAGAACACCTCATCAAAAATGCCTAGAATGTGTTGCTCTTCATTGTCAGATCGCGAACTTCTTCGTCCACTCCTTAGCGGTGGCCTCATACTTGGCCCTGTCGGTCTTGTAGATGTGTGCTATTTCTGGAACCAGTGGATCATCAGGGTTAGCGTCCGTCAGAAGGGAACAGATAGAGAGTAAGACTTTCGAAATGGTAAGAGCTGGAGACCACTGGTCCTTGAGAATATCCAGACAAATATTTCCGTTAGAGTTGATGTTTGGGTGATAAATCTTGGTCTGGAAGGAGATCTTTGGAGGTTTGAAAGGGTAATCTGTAGGGAAATGGATAGACAGGAAAAACACACCTCCAGCATAAGGCGAATCTGGAGGGCCCATTATCGAAGCCTGCCAGTGGTATAGATCATCTCCCACAGGTCCTGCAGAGCATGAAGAGGGTGGGTCTCTTCCTAAATCACTGAGCTCTTTGTTGATTCTCTTGAGTGACATTATGTTTGATTCTTTGGTCTAGTTCTATGTTTACAATATGATTATAATCCTTCTTTTAACGAGACAACAAATAAAAAGATCCCTTACAAATCGTCACTTGTGACTAAAATGTGCCCGCTGTGGTGTCCAACTTTGCCTACGCCGTCAGAATCTACACTACCGGAAAGAGAAGATTCCAGAACCGCCAATCAAAAAACTGCTGCAGGCTACCCGGCCTTCCAGCAATTGCACACCCGTACATCAGAAAAAAGCAACGACGCTTCCGCTTGGGTTACCCGGCAACCTCTGCCCTATCTAGAGAAGACCAACTCGAAATGGGGCTCAGGAGAAGAGATTCATATGCATGTGAGGATAGCTACTAATCCAAAGGTTTCTCACATTAAAAATCCGTTTTAACTGGATCTAGTTTTTGTTGTCAGATGCCCAGCGGCTCAACTGATGGTGAAACCATGGACGCCATGGATTTCGGGTACAACTTTAATGACGCAGATGCCCTTCTATATTCTCTCAACAACGGCGCAGGCGAGGAGTCAGGCCCTTCAACTACATCCAGTGCTTTCAATGATGATATTGCCTCCTGGACAGGGGCTGAAAGCATCGATCAGCTTTTAACAGAGCTCAAATCTGAGAACAAATCCGCGTTCCCAACCCCGGCAGACTCCAATAGTGTGACCTCCGAGTCACCGCTGTCCCACAGCATATCTCCTTCCAGAAAGAGCAGGCAAGACCAGTCCTCCATTGCTGCAGGCTCTACTTCCGACGCAGGAATCAAAGACCCTAATGTTACCGTTCTCTCTGCACCGTTGCCTCCTGCGTCCCGCACCGGAAAGAAAGCACACTCTTCTCACAACATAATTGAGAAAAAGTACCGTACAAATATCAACTCCAAGATCTTGGAGCTCAGAGATGCCGTGCCTTCTCTGAGAGCAACTGTTGAAAACCGCCATATATCCGTTCAAGAACTTGAAGGTCTTTCTCCGGCCCTCAAATTGAATAAAGCCAGTATCCTGTCCAAAGCTACAGAATACATCAGACACTTAGAGTCAAAAAATACTGCACTTATGAATGAAATTGTCATGCTAAGAGCAAGTATGAACAACCAAATGGTACCTTCGGCTGAGCAGCAGATTCCTTTATCCATACAGATGCAGCCGATATTTCAACCTCAAACACAGCAAGACATTCGCCAGCAGCCGTATCAGCCACAATCTCAGCCAGGCCAGCAGCCGTATTACATGCCTGTCCACCTACAGGACCAGCAACAGTATCAGATGGATCCCTCATCAATACCGAGTCAGCCTATTTACTCCGATACGCTCCCACAGCAGCACCAGCCAGCAAACTTGAGAAACAAGCTGCTGGTGGGTGGGATGACCGCTCTTGTTGGCTCTCAAATCTTTGACGGTAACTCCGGAGCCCAGAATGATAACACTAGAGGACTCTCATTCATTCCGTTACATCACATATTCCCAATGCTTTATTCTGACAGTGCAGTCCAGTTGCTGCACTATTTCAAGATCATTCTGTTCTGCTGTGGTCTTTATGCCATTTTATGTCCATACATTGTTCGGATGACAAGAGCCAAGGATGTCAACAGTCCTCCAAGTAAATACCTGACACAATCATCTGTGAAAAGTGCCGATAAGGTGCCTCTGTTTGATCTGCTGAAAGGGTCAGCGAAGTTATTGGCCAGCAAATTTGGCTTATATAAGAGATCGCTGAGTCAGCAAGTTTTCGATATTGCACAATTCAATATTAGATATAACCGGTGGTTAGTTGGTTGCTTAGAGGGGTACCGTATTTCTGGTTTTCACAGTTCCTGGACCACTGTATTGAGGCTCTATATGGAAATGCTACTTATCCAAGCAAGAGCGATACGTGCTGCAAGTCCCGATGATATGACACAGTTTCAATTTAATGGTCTGGTGATATCAAAGATTGTGACAACGAAATGTGGCAAGACACTAAGCGCTATTTTGGGCTTCCGCAGAGTGCTGGATAAGAATATGCTATCGATGATCAAGAATTTCAGTACCATAAAGGATCAGGAGAAGCTTTCAGAGCAGTCAAAACAGATTCTGAAATTTGTCAGTCAGGATCTGAATTTCGTTGATAACAAGGAGCTCTTCGAAAAATTGAGTGACATTTTGAGGCTAGATGACATGAGAGACGATTCAGATGAGGTCAATACCAGCTACATTTGTGTGGATGAGTTCATTGACAGCTCCCTAGATGCTGACCTGACTATGATAAATCTAATTTGTGTGACCAACGCTGTTCAGCTTTTGAAAAGGTACATGGTTGATTACTTATCTGTACTAGCGAATGGGGAACCAAGCGATGTGTTGGAGGAAGGAAAACGTGACGAGAACAACTTTGATGAAGAGGAGATTGATACGACGCCGAATTCAATTCTTGATACGAAGGCTGACGAAATCATCCACGATTTTTTGGGCAAAAATATTGTGATTCCGAAAACGTGTGTGAAGTTGGTAAAATGCCAGGCATTATTTGAGAGTCTGCTGAAGTCTCGGGATGGAAAGCGGTTGGAAAAGGCTTTTGACTTGATTTTGAACACCGCTAGTGATGTTGTGGGTTTCAGTGAAGCGATGCATTCGCAGGCCACTGAGGCACAAGAAGAGACATCAAACGGCTATGATGATAATGACGATTATGAAGTACAGCAATTGTCACCGATGAACAAAATCCAAAACCCAAAAATCATGAAGATATTCAATTACTCACAGTTCGAGAAGAAAAGTGACGACGGTAGTCTGATTAGCGACGAGAATCGGATATCTTTGACCTGTGCTTTGATCTTGTACTATTACTCTCGCGACGAGGTAGAAAAAGGGCGCAAACTCATTCAGTACATGAGATTGTCACAACAGGCTCCAAACACCATCTCATGCAGCTGTCTTTCCTTGCTTTCATTTATTGCTACTTTCAAGGCTGTGATTATGATTCTGGCTAAGGACTTTGATTATCTAGAAGGACTAGATGATAGTCTAGAGGGGTATACGAAACCATCTGATGTCACTAATAAAGTCACTCTGGAGTCACTCATCGCGATTCTTAGACTGTACGTCGGCTCAGACTGCTGTGGAGTATGTGTACCCCAACTTTTGGACGATTCCAGAGCTGCGGGTGACACCAACGAGGTGGAAAACAACGTGGCTTTCTTGGATTACCAGCTCAAGAGCGACATCAGTCATCAGCTTGTGAATATGGCGATGCGGCTCGGTGGCTACGCTGCTACATCCCAGTTCGATTAACTTTGAGTATCTGGTTTTGTAGTGTTCATGTACCAGTATTCAATTCTGTCAGAGAGAAACTAATACTATTTTCTCTATTACGTACGCGATTATGTAATAAAGCGCTGATCTTCGATGAGAACTACAAAAAAGATTAGCCATTTTGTTGATACAGGGAGAGAGAGATTTTAATAAGTTCGTGCTATGACGGAGTGCTGTTCAATATATATGATCAAGAGATCAAACTATTTTGCAAGGGCCGTTGTAGAAGAACTGTTACTGTACCGAAAGAATTCCCAAGTTGCAATTGTTTCAAGCTCGACCCTCTTTTTTGTTCTGGTAGGATAATTCAGCGAAGCGTTTTCCTTATTATATTAGGTGTGTGAGGCTCTTTAGTAGCAGCACACAGCTGGAGGTATAGAGGGACTATGTCAAAGAGAGTCCCTAATCAATCAGCACTAAGCATATCATCTGAAGCTATACTGAAAGTGTTTGAAGAAGACTCCGAGAAACCTATTCCAGTGATTAAGTCTTTCAAGTACGAAGAGAAAGTTTCCGATCTTTCTTCTTCCTTTCCGGATATAGCCCACTGGAAAGATCTTGGCAGCTACTTGAAGAGCCTCCAGCCCGTGAGGGAAGAACCGCAAACTACCACAGCGGGCGCTTTGAGCTCAAGGAATCCTCTCAGTCACCCAATCGTCTACAGGATCTGTAACCATTGTGATCGTCCAATACTGGAAACACACCTGGGAGACCATATAGAGCTGTGTATTGAGATGAAGCAGAAAGAAGCTTCTACACTAGCCGAGCATGGTAATGCTAACAATAAAAAGTCCAGTCTGATTAATAACAAGAAGCGAAGACTCGATGACACAAAGGAAAATACTCCAACGTCTGTGAGCTCCCCTATTCCTTCCACTTCAGTTGCTACACCTGAGGAGAATTCACTGCTGAGTTCTCCTGCAAAGAGGCTAAAGTCATCCAAGAATACCAGAGAGAAGAAGGTGAAAAAGACTACTAAGCCTAAGAACATCACTAAGCCCAAAGGCCCTGTTGATGTCGAGAAGCAGTGTGGTGTTCCGCTACCTGCGGGTGGATTTTGCGCCAGATCACTGACCTGCAAAACTCATTCTATGGGTGCAAAAAGAGCAGTTCCTGGTCGTTCTGCTCCATATGATCAGCTTTTGGCTGCGTATCAGAGGAAGAACCAGGCTAAGATCGGAGCAGCAGCAGCTGCTGCTCAGCAGGCTCAGGATGACCTCATGCATGGTTCATCCGTACCACTTGATGATGAGGAGGAAACCCATCAGGTGCTGGATGGTGTTGCTAGATCCACACCATGGCCTCTGGAGAGAAAGGTGATAATGCCTACAAGACTTAGAAATTCCTTCCTGAGAATGCGTGAGATGTTTGCCGGGGCCATTCTTCCCCGAATGGCTGCCAACCCACTGGGTCCTTTGCAGGGAAGGACTGCTGTTGTTGATATCAACAAGACTACAGAGTATGTATTCCCAATCAGGTCGCAGCACCAGCGAATAGCTTCATCCACGCAGATGGTGCAACAACAACAACAACAACAACAACAGCAACAACACCAGCAGCAGCAACAACACCAGCAGCAGCAACATCACCATCAACAACGGCAAGACATTGCTGCTCAGCAAGGTCTAAACGTGAGACAGCCCGTGACGATGACCCCTGGAATGATGGTTGCTGGCCAGAAAGGCCAGACAGGAGCAGCACCGCTATCTGCTCCGGCTCCAGCACAGCTACAGGCCCAACAACAGCAACAACAACAACAGCAGCAAATACGAATGGCGCAAGCCAAGCAACAGCAACAGCAACAGGCTCAGCTACAAGTGAAATTACAGGGACAGCCTGGAACTGATCAGCAAAATGGTCAGATCCAGTTGACTCCACAGCAGCAGCAGCAGCAGCGCCAGCTGATGATGCAGCGACGTCAACAGTACCTACAACAGCAGTCTGAGCTACTTAGACAGCAACAGCAGCAACAGTTTACCAATGGAATTCCTGGCCCAAGGGCTCCAACAACGTTGACTCCCGCGCAGCAGCAACAACAGCAGCAGCAGCAGCAGCAGCAGCAGCAGCTGAAAGCCAAACAGACCGCAATGATGTTGAACGGTCAGCCTCTACAGAGATAATAGAGAGGAATAATGAGAGGGTCATAGGATGCGATGTTTTTCATGATTACTTAGTTTTCCTTTTTTTGCTCCGCTTGTTTCACCACCTTCTCCTTGGCCTCCGGCTTGAGATCAAGGGGCTGAACCCCGTCGGCAAACTTGAGCCTGAAAAAGGACTGGTGTTTCCAGTTTCCGTCTTTATCGAAGTTCTCCGGAGATGGAGGAGAATACTTTATCAGCTGGTAGTCGGAAATCATATACATTCCGATACCGAAGCCGATGATCAGCCCCACTGTTATCACGTTGAATCTACCATTGACAGTTTTTGCGCCCATGGCTGGATTTGAGACGGCTCTTCTGTCACTGAGAGTATTGCAGCACAAGTACCCATCTGAAGAAACCGGTGTTCCTGTCTACTGAGTTATCTTCTTTCCGCACTAAGCTCTTGAACAAAATTTCCGCCATCTTGAAAGGTGCAAGGATGCTCGCTAGGTTTTTTTCCGGAAAGAAACTAACTACTTGGCGACTTTAGCTAAATAAAGCAGGATTAGACAACTGCATAGAAAATAAGCCACAAGACAGAACAGAAGCAGGAGGGCATGAACACGAGCTGGGAGGTTTTTGGTGATCAACTCGGTAGGAAAACATGTCTCTTCCTAAGAGAATCATTCGGGTAAGCAGATCCAGGACTCCACTGGGACGCGGATTCGCCGTTTCAAGGTGTTTTCTCGCCGCATTTGCCCTCTACGATGAGGTGGTACTAACAAACGTTTTAAGGAAACCGAACGACTCATATCAGACCCGGTCCCCGGTATAACTGCGGTCCCCCATGAAGATAACCTGCGGTACTTTGATGTGACCATTGAGGGACCTTCTGGGTCTCCGTACGAAGACGGAAAGTTCAAGCTCGAACTGTTCCTACCTGATGATTATCCTATGATTGCGCCAAAGGTGAGATTTCTTACTAAGATCTACCATCCCAATATAGACAGACTGGGCCGCATTTGTCTGGATGTCCTGAAGGCAAATTGGTCTCCTGCGTTGCAAATCAGAACCATTCTACTTTCTGTCCAAGCGCTTTTGAGCTCTCCTAACCCTGACGATCCGCTGGCCAATGAGGTTGCCGAAGAGTGGAAAACAAACGAGCAAAACGCTATTGAGACTGCTAAGCAGTGGACGAAAACATATGCTAAATGAGCTCTGCTCGGGCTGTTTGTGGGATGTTACATATGTTGCTGTATCTCTACAGATGACTTTCTTTGCGAGTCAGTCCGAATTCAACGCCATCATCAACTGCAATATTGCCTTCCCAAACCGCTTTTATGACATCAGAAAAGTCGCTGACGTACGTGATCCTGATCCCCAGCTTATCTTGGACCCATTGTTCGGGAGTCCCGTTTGCAGTGTCTGTCGAGCCCATCTTGAGAATCTCTTCCTCTTGCCCAATTAGCTTGCTCAGCAATTCGCTGCTAGAAGAGCGTTCAGTCATGTTGTACACATAGTCCTCGATAATATCCTTCCTGTTTAGTCTTGGGAGAAGTACCCGGTTGATTCTTCCAGTAAGGTGAGCACCAAGTAGTTTTTCTTTCACGCCCCCTATTGGAAGCACCTTTCCCGTCAGCGTAATCTCCCCTGTCATTGCTAAGTCTTCCGGAACCCTCTTTTCTAAAACCAGTGACAGTAAACAGAGGGCCATGGTTATTCCTGCAGAAGGCCCATCTTTGGAGATAGCACCCTCCGGAACATGGAGGTGGACAGCAAGCTTGTTGTAGCGTTCTAACAGTTGTCTGTGGTCGGCTCCTCTCACGCTCACTAGATTATTGTTCAAAATGAAGCTTACCAATGTGTTTGCAATCTGTGAGCTTTCAAGCAGAACCTCCCCAAGTCTCCCTGTACAAACTAGATTCTGCGAGCCTGGAACACCAACCATCTCAAACTTCAAAAGTGATCCAGACCCATCAGAGTTATAAGACAGCCCGTTCACGACTCCGTAACTGTTTTGAATCTTCGTTTCTTGACTAGCAAAAACATCAGAGTCTGACAAGTGTCCGGGTATTCCAATGTACTTCGGTAGATCAGAAACACCCACCAGAGGATTATAATTATTTGGTAGGTCGTGAGAGTTTGGGTCTGCGGCTAGTTCAGTAAACTCGATGGCTTTACTTCTGCAGATAGAGCTGATTTGTCTTTCGAGGTTTCTTATACCTGACTCCCTCGTATAGTGGATGGCAATCTTCATTATTGTATCATCATCCATTTCCAAAGACCCAGTAGGGAGTCCATTTCTTTTCAACTGCCGAGGAATCAAGTACTTCTTGCAAATCTCCACCTTCTCAAAGTAATTATATCCCGCCAAGTCAATCACCTCCATACGGTCCCTAAGAGGAGCACTCAGAGCCCACGAATCATTGGATGTACATATAAAGAGAACCTGCGAAAGGTCAATGGGGAATCCGACATAATGGTCATTGAAATTGGAGTTTTGTTCCGGATCGAGTATCTCCAGAAGAGCAGATTCAGGATCACCTTTTCTTGAATTCGAACCGATTTTGTCTATTTCATCAAGTAAAATAACAGGATTCACGCTCTGGGACTTTCTTAGCGCTTGAACAATCAGCCCTGGAATTGCTCCCACATATGTTCTTCGATGACCCTTCAAATCGGCAAAGTCGTTCAACCCACCCACAGAAATTCTTTGATATTGTCTTCCTAGAGTAGACGCAATCGACTTCGCCAGTGAGGTCTTCCCTACACCTGGAGGACCTGTTAACAGTAAAATTGGAGCTTTGACGATCTGGCTTTCTGCTACTGGGGGGCTTGCTTTCTTGACAGTAGCTGAAGGTTGTTCAGGTGGTGGCTGCCCAACGAAAAACGAGGACTGTTTTCCAGCGTCTTGCGTTTGATCGGACTGCTGTTGCTGTTGCTGTTGCTGCTGTTGTTGCTGTTGTTGCTGTTGCCGTAGCTGTTGTTCAGCGATCCTATCATGGAGCTTTAGCACAGCAAGGTATTCCAAAATTCGTTCTTTGGCGTTCTCCATTCCGTAGTGATCATTGTCAAGAAGCTGCTTGGCAGATTTGATATCGATATCCACCGAGGCAATGGTGCGCGCATCTGATTTTTTCGCCCATGGCAGATCCATGATAACTTCTAAGTAGGTTCGAAGCACCTGGTAGTCAGAGGAGCTGGACTGCATCTGTGAAAGTCGTTGGAAGTCTTTGGTGACCAGGCGCTTTCCATCCTCAGACATAGCGTAGCTGCCTAACTCTCCAATGAAATCCCTGATGGGCTTCAAGTCGTCATCTTCGACTCCTTCGGCAGAAGAGCCTGCTCTTCGGGTATTGGAAGAGCGATCAGCAGACCCAATTCCATCCAGCAGCCTTTTCAAAGTTCGCAGATGCATCGAAATAAACTGGGATCTGGCAACATCGCCCGCTCCTCGGCCGCTGTGATGGTCGAGACCTTCCCACATGTCCAAGATATAATCCGTGTTGAGATATTCCTCAAATAGTCTGTTGGCAAAACTTAGACATTTTCCGAATGCGGCTAGTCTATCGAGCTGATCAAAGGCAGCAAGATACTCCACTTTCTGCTTCACAGTGAAAGGAAACAGAGCCACAAAAATATCGTTGAGCTGAATGAATCGGACAAGCTGGCCTTCCGGTACTCTTTCATCATATCCTCTATAGTATCTCTCTAGTCGCCGCAACCCAGACAGAGTATCACTGGCTGATAAATGTCCATAAAGCAGATTTGCAACAGGAGTGATCTTGAGGAGCACAGATTTCAGAACATCATCTCGCGAGGCGTGCTCCCCGGGCTTGCCGGAGGAGTTTTTCTCGGCATACTCGTTCATGAATCTGATCACGTTTCTGAAGACTTCAGAAATAATAGATAAAGTCTCGTCACTCTTTCGCTTCAGCTCGCCAGAATGAACATCAACCCGATTCAGTTGAACATTCATTAACGCTTCACCTTCATTGTTTATCTTGACTATGCGGGCTCTTGTGATACCCCTTAGGTGGAACACCAAGTACTCATTCAGTTCATGAACATTTGCAATCTTACAGACAGTGCAAGTGTTGCTAGCTTCCTTGACTTCAGTGCCAGGAATACAGCCAACAATAAGAGAGTTTTTGTCCTGATTGAATTGGGAGTTAAACAAAGCGATCGACTTCTCAGCTTCCTTCGTTAGCGATGACGACCTAGTCTCTTCTTGCACACTGTCTAGTAGCCTCGAGTCTAGTTCACCCTTATATTTGAGCAGCAATGGACCAGCCTGCTTCTTCGAAATAATCGTTCTGTATGTTACCCCAGGCATGTGGATTAGCCGATCTGGAAGTTTCAGAATCGGCAGTGTTGCGCGTACCTCCGACTTCTTGACGAGCGACATCGTTTTGTTCTTCGTATAGGGCTCTTTCTCTTGACAGCCAATCAACCACTAGATGTTCACTTCTGCTGGGTCCCTTTTAAACAGCAACTACTCTGTAATACGAGTCCTCGTTTTTGAGCTCTCCTCAACCTGTTTTTGTACGCTAGCCTAAGAGCCGCATAAATATTCCGCATTAGGGGGGGGGGGGGGGTAAAAGGGAAAA